>PVLA01006091.1:0-131532 GCA_004027455.1 Hydrochoerus hydrochaeris | reverse complement strand
ATAAATATCATATTGTGTCTCTAGTGTAAAAAGTAAATAATAACTACAAGAGTAATAAAACCAAAATGTGTAATTGCTATTGTGAAAAAGAGAGGAAAAGAAAGGGCTCTAAGGGGTATAGCTGCATGTATGTTTGAGTGTGTAAAATAGATGACCATATTGCTGAATCTTTGTTGGATCTTTGAGCAGAACTGTTTGTAGTCTGACTGTTTGAATATTTACTATGTACCCTTTAACTTTGTAACTTGAACAACTACATCCAGGATGACAGTATGTAATTTACATATTACTGATTTCTTAGTGGGGCTTTTTCTCATTCTCCTTTTTCTTTCTTTCTTTTAGAATTCTGTATTATTGCTACCCTTTTTTCTGTTTTGCTTTTTTTTCTTCTCATTCAATAAAATTTTAAAAATGTATAATTGCTACTGTAAAAAAAGAGGAAATAGGAAGCTTTATAAAAGATATAGCTGCATGTATGTTTAGGTTTGTGGTATTGATGACCGTATTTCTAGGTTCTTGTTGGATTGTTGCACAGATCTGTTTGCACTCTCACTGCTTTAGTGTCCACTTTGTGTGCTTTAATTCTGTAACTTGAATAACTATTTCTAAAACAACACTATGTAATGTATCAACTAGTGATTTCTTACTGTTTATCTTCTTTTCTTGAAATTCTGTAATATTTCTTCCTTTTTCCTGTGTTTTTCTTTAAATAAAAAAAAGAAAAAAAAGATACCCAAGCCAGCTTTCTTATAAATTTATGCTTTCCAATCCCTGTAGGACCACCTTATTCTAATAGTTCTTTGTTTTCCACTGTTTACTCGTTTCCCTATTTCCATACTATCAAGGCCTCTCTAAAGATTCTTCCCTCTCTGAATTTTCTGCCTGGTTCTGCCTCCCACAATTTTAGCAGATAACCTCAACCCCCGTGCCCTGAGGGAAGAAAGTTACAATTATGCTTGGTAAACTCTGTTTCCTCCTCCAGAAGGAGGAAACTGTGTAGAGTTTTCTTCTACACAGTATATATTATTTCCTCTCTCTGGCTCATGTTTGCTCCCTTCCTTTTTCCTCCTCTTCCTGCCATAGATATGTTGAGTATCTCATGTATGCCGGGCCCTGTTCTTGTTCTGCAGGTGCCACAGTAAATATAATAGAATTCGTGTCTTCCTCTTGGTCAGCTACTCAGGGAGACGACTGAAGAATAAGCCAATGTATATTGGGGCAGATGAGGATCAGAGCTCTGAAAATAAATGATGCAAGATAAATGTGATAGAAAAACCCAGGGGTGAGCATTTCAACTCTATTTAATAGGAAAAGCCACTGAGTAGCTTTGAAAGCAGAGCTGCAAGATTTAGAAAATAATGCAACAGCATCCAATTAAATTAAAAAAAATAATAAAATTCTAGATCAATTTGAATGTCAGACAAGCAACAAATACTGTTTAGTATGCATACATTTCAGGCAATACTAAAAAGTTATTCAGTTTTTAAATCTGCACTTTGAATTTGACTAAGCATTCGGCATTTTTCCTGGCAACTCTCAAGGAACTGCGGTGATAAGCCATTCATACATCTGCAGGTTTCAGGTTGAGGGAATGTCATTGGGATATTAATTTTATGTCTGAAAATGTGCTAGGCACTGAGGATACAGAAAATCAATGATAGTGTTTTGCCTCCTAAGCAATCTTGCTGTGTCACTCCTCTCTCCCTTCTAGTCTATTCAGCCAGAGTGAGTCTTTGAAAATACAAATCATGCCCTTTCTCTGCTGAAAACCCTTAGTGGCTTCCTGTCTACTAGTAAGAGCCAAGTTCTTAAAATGGCCTTCAAAGACCTGAGTCGTGGTTTTCATATTTTACTGCACATTGATCATATCACCTAGGGAATCTGTTAAAAATTTCCATGCCTGAATCCTACTCTCAGAAGGTGGTTAGATTTGCTCATGTTGCAGCCTGGAATTCAGGTTTTTCAAAGCTTCTCAGGTGATTCTGTTTTGCACCAGAATTTTTTTTTATATCACTTCCCCTCCTATCATTTCCTTGCCCTCCAACCACCCTGGCTACCATGCTTTTCCTCATACTCATCAGTGATGCTGCCACCTGGAATACTCCTTTCAGGATAATCGTACGGTCCCTTTCCCCATGTTCATGGGGGCTGTGTCCAAATATCACTTTATCAGCAGACCTCAGCTTATTCTCATTCCCCATACAGATGCCTCACTCATACTCTTACTTTTTTTTTAGGCTTAATGATTTCTCATAGCTCTCATGAGTACTTTCCCAATAATATATGTTTGTAACTTTTTTGCCTGATTCCTTTTCCTCTAATGTAAGCCTTGTGAAGGCAAGGCATTTTGTTAAGTTCACTACTTTAGGGCAGGGGATTTAACTCAGCAGTATAAGGGCCAGCCTGGCAAGCGCAAGGTCGTGAGTTCGATCTCTGGTACTGGGAAAAAAAAAGTTCACTACTTTAGTGCCTGGATCAGAGCCTGACCCATATATTCATGAAGGATCAGAGACTACCAAGGAATTTAAATCTATTTCTATGGCTTATGTCTAGAAGTCCCCCCAAAGCTTAATGTGGTCATAGGTGGGGCTTTGCAAAGATGGCTGGATCTAAGGTGTTTGATGCTGGAATTAAGGGTATGTGATTACTAGATTAGTCCACTGATTTGTTTGGCATTGCTCTGGTTGTGGACAATGGAAAGGCCCACTGTGGGTGTGGGTAGGTAGTTGGATGGATATAAAAGGACAGAAAGAAGGCAGGATGGCTGCTGCTTCCCTGTTACTTCATTGCTTTCCTGCCTTCTGCCAGCCATGAACTGTTTCTCCTCTGTGATGCTTCTCTGCCATGCCACCCCACCTTAGAACTAGCCAACTATGGGCCGAAACCTCTACAATTGTGAACCAAAATAAATCTTTCCTCCTTTAACTTTGGGTGTTGGGTATTTTGTCTCAGCAACAAGAAAGTAACCAAAACACCCCAAACCATTAATTATAATACACTGGGTTGCATGATTATTAGAAAGTTTTGCACAGAATTCCCTAGCAATTCTTTTGAGTCCTGAGTCTATCTTTTTCCCCCTTCTTCTTTCTCGAGAGTGTTTTTCAACTTTATCTTTAAATGTTTCAACTCTTTTAAGTCTCCACAGCCTCTGTCTATGGACCTACTCAAGTGCAGCCAATCCTCCCAAAATATAGTACTAAACATTATAGCATTATTCAAAAATATTACAAAGATTATCTATCTTATTGAACTCAGAGGAATTCCAGGTAAGTATTAGTGTTATCTCCATTTTACAGATGCAGAAAAAATTTAGAACACTCACTAAAAGCAAGATTTTGTCACTTCAAAGTCTGTGCTCTCAATCATTCCACACTTTGCCACTTTCTCATCCTGGCCTCTACTTTGTCAACCCCAGCTGCACGTGACTTGTGTGTTCCTCTCGCGGTCTCTGTCAATATGATATAGGGCTATCTTCCTTTCTACTCATTCCACTGTCCAGGGTCTCTCGAATGTGTGAGAGAGGAGAGCTATTAACTCACCTGGTAGATCAGACAGTGCTGCTGGACTCTTTCATTATGCTCTGAGATGCTTGCTGCCATGATATCCTATGGCTTGAGGCACAGTTTGCAATGACTCAAACAAGTCATTCCAACCCATGACATGTTGACTTTCTTCTTAATTTTTCAGGCACAATCAAGCATCTAGTTGTCAGAGCTGGCCCCAAGGGGCAAAACAGAAGCTTCTTGCTTTTTTTGCATAGGAATCTGACAAGGGAAACCTTTCCTTTGGACTTTATCTTCGGGATGGCTTTACTTCTCTTCAACACACCAGCTCCTTTTTGTGCCATATAAAGGACCTCTGATGTGTGTACACAATTCTGTTGGTGTCACATTCTGAGTACAGCTTCTTTCTGAGTTGTGTGATTGATCAGAAAAATAGTGATTATATAAGAAATATAATGACAATACTGTCCCTGCTTAAAACCCGCAGTTTTGTTTTACTTATTTTTTTCCCTTTCTTTTCTTTTTTTTTTTTTTTGCTTCATTTCAAATCATGGTGTTTTGTCTGCATGGTTAAGACTCTTGAAAATTTTATTAATCAACTTTTGAAACTGGTTTGGAATTTCATTATTTCCAGTTGCTCTCAATACTGTGGTACAGGCTGTGGAGGTCACTGCTGATGGTTCCCCCTGCTCACTCTCAGGTTTTTGTGCCTCCTTTTGCCGGAGGCGCTCTGGCTGCAGCTGCTTGCTCAGCTTCTGTTCTGAGAAGGCTGCAAATGCCTGGGACTTAATGCACGGAGCAACCTTCAACCTATCAGACATGGAACTAAGAGAATAAACTCCCATGAAACTAAGAGAATAAATGTCCCTGCATCATCATCAGGCAATTTTGGGATGTGTTCCACACTGTTTTCAGAAGATCCCCAGTCGAGTTTTGTGTCATTTGTCCACAGTAGTAATCAGCCCATTAATGCATTGTTAGTTTTTGCTTCACTTTTTTTGTCTCATTTCCTCCTTCCCCATTTTAGAAAGCTGTTTGACATCACTGCCTAAAGAAATTATTTGTACCAAAGTCCTTGACTAAATACTGCTTCTGAGAGATCCCAAACGGATGCAATATTGTACATTTTAAATTTTTCCTCTAAGGAACAGAAATAAAATAAAATAAAACTTCTACCAAACATCTTCTCAGTTGTTCCTTGAATTGAAGGGACCAAGCTGGCCTGTAGAGATCTTATCCTTATGCTTTAACAACTGGCTACACACGTCCCTGTGTGTACCAACCACCCTTTTGACCCCTTAAGTTCTAGATATTTTTACAAATTTTTTTTTATAACTGTTTTGAAAATCATTTGTGGTACATTTGATAATATTAGCCACCCATTTGACTCACAAAGATGGATGAAAATTTTGGTTTGACCAATGTTGATCTGGGGATGATGTTGCCTAGGTAACAGCATGTGTGGCTGGGGAATTAAGGATAATAAAGCCTAATGCTACACATGAAAAGAGAACAGATTGCCTGGTGGAAGGAGGTGCATTAGATTTCTCAAGCAACTTGAGATGTCATTTAGTACACTAGAAGAGGCCATTTTCTAGGCAGTTAGAGGAGCAAATGACTCAGTAAGAGATGCTGTTTGATAGTAGGGATTTCTGTAAGGGGATTTTCCATTGCCTTATTCCAAATTCTTCTGGTTTAGTATAGTTGAGAGGAAAGCTATGCAGGATACACACACATATGCAGGGAAAACAGATACTGTATCTGAGAAGGGAGAAAAGGAGAGAGGAAGGAAGGGAGAGAGAGAGGAAGGCAGTAATAAAGAAAGACAGAAAAAAGAAAGAGAGCAAGGGAGAGAGGGAGGGAGGGAGACAGACATATACACCTGTGCTTGTTCATTTATGTCATTCTTCCGTGCTTTATTGGATGAAGAGGATTTCTAGAGTAAGGTAAATAGACAAAATCTTAATTCTATCTCCCTGCCCAGGGATAGCAGTTGAATCAATATTCTACACCTCTAGGAGGAAGTAAAGGGCATTTTTGCTGTGGATTCAGCTAAATGTATACATATATTAGGATTTGTTGAGGTTCCTGGCCCTGGTGGCACAACACAAGCGCTACATTGCTTAGTGCTTCACAGCTAGCTTGAAGCGTGAAGTAAGATTTGTTCAGCTAGGTTCCATACCCACAAAATCTTCCAGCTGTGCCATTTGCTCACCTACCTTTAAAGGTGCTTGTACAACAGCAGGCATCCTGTGAGGGATTTCTTTGCAGAAATACACGCTGCAACCGAATTTTGTGGAAGACTGCTCTCTTCCAGAGACTTTTAGACATCCATCGAAAATGTAAATATTGATGCTGCAGCCTCACGAAATCATGAGAGAAGAAATCTGGGGATTTAAATTTCAGAGATAGCATCTCTACACAGATGATAAGGGCTTTGATTTGGAGTTTAGATAATGTTATCATCACTTCAGTGACTTGTATCTTACCCGATAGTGTCTTTCCATATGTAAATAACGTCCTTTCCCCAGCTGTCTCATCACTTGCAACCTAGAGAGCCAAACTTAAAATCTTTTTTGTATTTTCTCCAAATGTCTTAATTTGCAAGTCATCACTTCCCATTTTAATGTGGTATATAGCAAGGATTCTTCAGGATAATGACCAACAAATATGCTTGCATGAATTATAAAGACATGATTTAATCAGTTAAAGAAATTTTCGATTTAGAGAAAAACTGTATGCATGTCAACATTTGCTTTAATTATTTGATGGGAATCTTTAATAATATATTTTCTTCCTCTTTGATTCATTCAATTCTGAATGCTGAATGAGATCTAAATATTTTGTGCGACTTAGCATCACCATGAACAACAGTGGTTGTGCTAAATTTTCACATTGTAATCAAGGGCCTTTGATTCATTTAATATCCTGCCATTACATTATCTTGTAAATGCTACTTGAGTTTCCCTTTTGAAGTTTCTGTGTCTCTCTCCTCCTCTCTGACCCCAGTCAATGCAGGCTGTTTCTGCCCATTGTCTCCACTTCCCAACCCACTTTGAATTTACAGCCATTAATTTTTGCTTTTCTTTTTCTTAATGTGGCAACCAAATAACCAAACTTGTAGGAACAGCAGGTTAAGTGAGAACATACAAAGTCTAAATAAGAACCTTAGTCTCCTTCTTATAAAGTGTACATATGTTGTGTATGAACTTGGCATTATCCTTTTACCAGAGGTTTTTTTTTTTCTTTTTATCACTGTATTGGCATAACAAATTTCTCTGTAGCTGAATTATCTAGATAAGTAATTACACAACAGAAAACTGTGATAGTATTCTTTGTGTGTTTTTTTCCCCTCAGACTTTCTTCATAGATTATTTACTTGGAATTTAGAGACTATAGTGTCATTTCTTTCTGGTGCTTCTGTAGCTGGATCTCTACTTATTCCTTACTCTCACAAGCATTAATGTGCATTGGGCCCACCAACTGTGGCTAACTAGCTGGGGCTTCAGTGCTTATGATTCAGTGTAGCTGAGAGAAGATTGTAACAGGTCCAGCAGATACCTTCAGATGTTCTCTGTTGCATGGGCAGACCTACCTAAAACGTAGTAGAACATTGCAATTGATGTTATGCTTGACATCTAGGTCACCATTTGCCTCCAAGGCCCAAGACTTTTAGAAAGTTTTCATGCAATGATTAGACCTATGCCTTACTGCACAGACAAAAGAAAAACTCCATACTTGCTTTTATGTATTTCTACACTTAAGTTTCTTTGTTTTAGATAAGTTTGTATTTTTACAACTGTGGAATTTTACATAAAGGAGTTTGTATTCTTCCCCAGTGAACGTGATTTGCAGGTAGTGATGCTGAAGTTAAATGATCCAGGCAAGTCTTAACTTCTCTATCAGTGGGGGTGAACCTATGGCATGCATGCTGCAGCAGGCACACAGAGCCCCCAGTATTTGCTCGTGAGCTGAGTCTCTTCAGCATCGCCCCAGCAGCAGAGTAGGTAGGAATGCATATAAGGGACCATGGGCATGCTTGGAAGGAGTAGTGGTGCCAAGCAATGATTTCATAAGCTGTGACTCATAATCCATGACTTGTCCAAGATTTTACCTCATCAACTTTCCTCTGATCAGTGTTCAACTTTAATTGCAGTGGTGGCACTTTGTGATACATAAATGGGTTTGGAGTTGCAGTATAGGCACTCAGTCTCTAAAAGATTTGCCATCACTGGCCTAGATAGTAACAAAAATGGGCCCCATAGAAGCTTTGTCTTCTAGTGTTTTTACCATTTTAGTTTTCCTTGTGATTTGTAGATGTTGTAGAGGCAGAAATATAGCTTACCAAGTATAGGCAGAAACATAGCTTACCAAGTATAGGCTTGTTTAATTGCAATGAAGTCCTCGCATGGGTGAGGAAGCCCCATACTCACCACACTAACTCCTGATTTATTTTAGTAATAACCAGAAACCACTGAACAAAGGGGCTGTAAGTACAGACAGAAAAGCAGATGCAGAGACTCTAGCATCTTCATTGGTACTTGTGATCTTGAAAGAAGGATTGTTTTTGCCTTCCTGGAACAGCTTAATTTTGTATTGCAGCTGAGTATTTTGTAATTGGCTAATGTGACTATCCAAGGAGAGCTTCCACAAGCTATGTATACCTTTGATGGGAGACAATGATGGTTTTTAGCACTGCCTTGCATCTTGAATCAAATTCAGGGTCAACGGGCAACATCTCACTCTAGGGAAAAAAAAATCAGAGAACAGGCCACCTAGCATGGTGGTTAAGCACATAGATTCACTGGGCTGAATGCTGTAAATTCGATCATCTCTTCTGCTACTCAGATAGGAAGACACCTCAGGAAAGTCATTTTTAACCATTTAGCAGCTCAATTATCTCATCTACAAAATGAAAATAGTAATAGTGATTACTCAGGGGGTTGTTAGGAGGATTAAATGCATTGTTATTTGTAAAGTACTTAGAACAGTGCAGGATGACACTTGGTATAAAAAAGGGCAATGTAAGTGTTAGCTGTTACTATTGTGTTTTCTTCTTTTCCAGTATTTCATTTCCCAATGGGGCTTACCTACAGAAGATGCTCATATTGGAATAAATAATCAGCTTTGGGAACAGACGCGGAAATAAAAGTTCAGGTTATGAACTTGAATAGTGTTTTCTTCCATGGTGGATATAGCTCCAGTTTTCTTTTTGTACCAGTAAATAAATGAAATATAATAAATTTATATTCCTCTACTCCATTATATGAGATATTTAAAGTAGTTCAATTCATAGAAACAGAATAGAATGATGGCTACCAGGGCACTAGAGGAAAGGGAAATTGGGAATTGCTGTTTAATAGATATAAAATTTCAATTATGCTAGGTATGTAGGTTCTAGAGATCTGCTGCACAGTATAGTGCCTATAGCTAACACTATTATTTTGTGCCCTTAAGAATTTAAGAAGGTAGGTCACATATGAAGTGCTCTTACCAGGGTAAGAAATAAGTAGTAAAGAGAAAAGATACTGTTGGGATCTCCTTGATGGACTTTGGGTGAAGGAAAAATACATAAAAGCAGAGCAGCCTGATTGCAAATCTATATTTTAATGCACAGCATCTAAGAATATGCTCTTTTTTATCAAAGTATATTTGAATGGACTACTCACCGAGTACCTGCACCATGTCAGCATTGGTCAATTTGCCTTTAAAAGTAAAAATTAACTGAACTAAATTTTGTGAAAATAAGACAGGCTATTTGAAAATGGGATGTGACATTTCCAGAAAGTAAAAAAAAAATATTTATTATACATATTCATATGAGGTACAAGTACAATGTTCTATAGGAAATAATATTACAAAGATAAAATGCAGTTTTCTAATCTAGAGTTTCTCTATGTTAAATCCATCCTAGATTATAGATGATACTGGAACATTCTCATTTAGAAACAAACAGGGTGTTTTTTAAAATGCAGGAATACCCAGAGTCTTTGTTACAATACATTTATGCTAAATATATGTCATTGCTTTGAAAAAGAAAAAATGTTGATAGATTTTATATTCTACATAGATTTTATATAATGAAAATCAAAACTGAACAATTTTAAAGAGCTTATAATGTGCAAAGTACTCTTACATATATTATTTGTTTTGAAACTTTTGGTGCTTTGCTAAGATATTGTTATTAGCCCCATTTCACAGGTGAGGATTTTGAGGCTCAGAATATTGAAATGAGTTATCCAATTTGGACTCAGAACCTGGTTTGTAGTGCCTGAGGCCCATGAAATTTTTCTGCCATCCATTTACAGATAAACAGTTTTCAAAGAATCATACTATATTTCATGGAAAGCAAGAATTTTTCTATTACAATTTAAAGGTAATTCAGGATGTGACTTCGAACACCAGTGTGAGAATTTAGTGTCGTGCAAAATTACTGAGAACCAGTTCTGGTGATTAAAATTTTCTGGTAGCATTCATGATGGATAAATGGAAACATTACCAGGATAAATTATAATTTGTGATTAGAGATTAGAAACACAGCTGATTTTATATTAAAGTATCCTAGTAAATTATGAGGGGGCAATAATTGAGCATGTGTGTGTGTGTGTGTGTTTGTGTGCACGTGTATGTGTGTTAAGTTGTGTTCCTAAATTTGCCATGAGAACTTTTACAAGAGATGAACAGTAGAATGGCTCAGACAGGGAAAGCATGTGTCTGTTTAATGGAAACTTCAAAGTCGGTAAATCTTGGTTTTGCTTCAGAAATTGTCACCTCATATTGAGTTACTGACCTACACATATAAACAGTCCTCAGGCTGTGGATTTGTTGATGCATTTAGAATTTCTCCTCATAAGATTACTAGATAAACATAATATAATTTTTGCTTCTATTACAAGATAATTTGAGTCTAATGGCCCCCTTTCATCCTCTCCTGCCCTGATTGCAGTAACAAAGCTTGCTTTATCTTATTTGGGGCTCTTAAAAATGTTTCCCATACCTGTATCCCTTCATATATTATTCCAGGGAGAGATAAATTTAATTTTTATTAGCTGAGCTCTATGAGTCATTCTGCTAACTGGCACCACCAACCACCTCCCCACCAGACTGGCCTTTGCTGCAGGCTCTAAATTTAGAAAGTGAATGAGATTGCCTCTGGGTTACATAAGGAGGCAAGGAGGTTATTTTTAGCACACCATTATACCTAGAGAGCCCTGTGTGTCTATCTGATTTGTTAACCACAGACTGAAAGAAAATGTGATTACTGATTCTCTCCTTGTGCTGTTTGGTGCAGCATCCACTGGACTAAATTACAGCTGCAGTTTTGTTTACTGGCAGTTCTTTGTGTTTATTTTGTCTGTATAATAAACATACTGGAAATCAATTGTGTTCAAACATAATAGTAATATTTTTTCCTGCCTCCTTCAGTCTTTCATTTGAGGAAACCTCCTCAATACACAGCATCATTTTCTCTCTCTCTCTCTCTCTCTCTCTCTCTCTCTCTCTCTCTCTCTCTCTCTCTCTTTCTCTCTCTCAGAAAGCTTTTCAGTTGCTCCTTGTCTAAAGCTGCTGTCAGAGCCGATGATGGCACATGTCTATCTAGATCAGTGAAGCTTTGTTTGTGTTTTTCTTGCCGGGCACTTGTTTTTTAGTCCCCTTTGCAAGGGGATGACTGATACTGATTGGGAAAAATAGAAATGGCAAGGAAAACATTAGGGGGCATGCTCTCATCTGGGCAGAAAATTAATGGATGCAGTAGTGGTCAGAGGATCTGGACAGAGGCAACGTTTTCTTGTCAGTCTTGTTTCCTAGCCCAATATCCAAGGTCAGCACGAACCCTTTTCAATTCTTCTAGGATGTATTTTAGTAATCAAGGACATTTACCTCATTGGAATATTAATGCAATGATAAGATAAATCTCTTTTATTTATTATTTTGATGTTTAATGATTTTTATGGGGCTGGTCATATGGCTAGGTGCCTAGGAAATCTGTCCACTTAAGAGTTACATTTCTTTCTACAATCAATGCGGTTAGCTAAAGGTTTTAGCTGGTGTATATCGCAGAGCAAAGAAAATATAAGAAGTGAGTGGTGCGCATTAGTGTGAGTGTGTTTTAATCAGTAAAATTCCAACTGCTTGCTGAAATTGTCCACCGAGACATTGCTAAAACTTTGTATTTTAAAATGGTTCTGTGATACAAGGAACCAGTCTGTACAACAGTGACTCAGGAGGCTCATTCTGGGTGACTTGGTCATTGAGCCAGCTGGACTAGGGTATCTTCTTTTTCTCAGTAGGAGTGTCTGACTACACAATCTCTACTGGCTAATACATTCTCTTTTCTTGCTCATGAAGTTATTTTTGGAGTCATTAAGTCCAATCATATCACCTCACTTGCTAAAAAGCAAATTAGCTATCCCAAATAATGAAGATAAATGAATGGCAACTAAATAAAAAGTAACTTATTTCTCAGCAGTATGGTTTACATAAATATGGAGACAGGCTGTGTAACATAATAAATCATTTTATTTCCCCAAAATTGGAAGAAAATGGAAAACTTTTGACAAACCATCATCTTGCTAAGTATAATAATTTACTTAGCCTAGTCAGTGCCATTTCCTCCAGTGGCACTGAGGTACCCAAGCTCAGCTTCTCCTGGAGCCCAAGATCCTAGCCAGTTGGTAGCCTTGGGAAATTCCCACAAACAGATGGGACCCAAATCTAGACAATTTGGTGTATTGCAGTGTGTTTGTGGCCACTTTCACTCGTATTTTTCTAAGATTGAATGTGCAAAGTGCAGGGCTGGCCAGCAGGGTTATTTGGGATAAGAGGAGATAGCTAGATGATGACGATGATGCTACCTACCACAACCACTGAAAGGACAGCCAGGCTCCTCAACCTGGGAATTGCCAGGGCCCTCAGTGGCTTCATTGTCCATCAGATTACTAAGACTGGAGCAATCAGGTCCTTCCTCCTCAAGGACTTGAATTCCCTGAGCTCCAAGAATAGAGGATGGAGAGAAAGGTTTTACTCTAAAAAAGAGTCTGGACTTCTGTGTCATTCTAAATATCATCTAAGTGTTGTTTGGAAAAATTCAGTACAAATAGAATAGAACATTAGCAGGAGAACTAATCACCCTCCCTGTAGCCTAGTATATCACTCCTGGTAGGTAAATTGCTAAAAGCTTGATTATTTGTCTCCATGTGTTAATCTGAATGGTGAACAGTAGGAAAAGTTTAATGTAGGGACCCCTGCTACAAAATAAATAGCTATACTGAGCATATTGACTATATCTTTGTATCCCATGTCATGGCCTCCTGGCTTACCTATCTTCCCATGTTGGCAACCAGTTATGTGTAGGTATAAACTTGTACCACCTTATTTAAGCAACACTAATCTTCACATGCAAGGCTTCTCTGAAGCTTCTGCGTTCTGAGGGTGGGCACAAACCTGAAGAGAGTAACTCCCATGGGAAAAACCCTTTCCCACTGGGGAATGACAATCTATAGATACATATTGGTCCCTGGGGCGGATAATTCTGAGACACATTTACAAGTTCCCTTGGGGGATTTCCAGAAAGTTGAATCTCAGTTGCCCACAGAAGTGGCAGCTTACTAGTGTGCCCTTAAATTTTTAATCTCTTTGTTTCACTCTTCTTAGCGCTTCCATTTCTATTCATTGAGATCACATTTCAAAGTAGGCTGCCCTGTGTGTATACCATGTCATAAGGCCCTTGTCTCAAACTCTGCTTTCTGAGGGAACTAAAATCAGAGGATGGAATATACCTGCCCTTCTGTTGGACTGGCTACAAGGGGAAAGAAGAGAACTTTTGAAGTTCTGAGCCTACTTAGTGAGAGATTGCCATAGTGCCAAAGTTCCTCTGTTGTAGGATTTCTCCTTTGCTTTAACATCAATACACATAAATTACAAGCTGTATTTATTTAAATTGGGATACAGTCATTAATCTGTGTCTGTATGTACTATAAAAATACAAACCAGCATAGTTTCATGGAGGCATAATAAACTTGACAGTATGTTCTGCTTCAGTGTCTCAAAATAACACCCTCACATAATGTTCAACAGCCCAATACCGAAAGAATACAGTGGAAATGCCACTATGACATTTTTTGGGGGATCGGGATAGAAGAGTCTAGCAAGTTTCACATTCTGTCCTTTGGGGCATTCATTCTAAGAGCCCTAGGTTACCACTTAAGAGGTCTGGTCATCCTTAGGCTTCCATGCTGTGGATAAGCATAGGGAACATGGGAAACATTGGAAACTAATCTACTGTATAGAGAGAAAGAAAGAGAAATTGCCAGAGAGACAGAGATCATGTAGCTACAGACATGTGAGCAGTAAAGTTTTCTTAAAAGCCCGTTGGCTAGGGATGTAGCTCAGTGGAGGAGACCTTGCCTAGCATGGGTGAGATCCTAGATTCAATCCCCAGTAACATAAGCATAAAAAGCCCACCTACTAACATTTCTCTTTTTTTATTTTTAGTTCTGCAGATTGAACCTAGGACTGCACACTTGGGCAGCATGTGTTCTATCACTGAGCTACATTCCCAAGCCCCCTCCTTTGGTGAGATGCCCTGGATCAGAGGTAAAACTCCTCTTCTGAGCCTTTCCTGAATTCCTGAATAATGAATATATATATATATATATTTTTTTAAAGAGAACAAAAAAAAACAGAAGAAAGCTAACAAAATAGAATAATGCAAGCAACACAAGTCTTCAAACAAGACAACAGGAAATCAACAGTGGCTACCATAATGTCTCTCATTTTCTGCAAATAGTTGTCCATACCTTCACACACAATAATATCAAACATAACAATAGTATAAAACCAATCAAAAGAATGAAAGCATTACAGGAATTCAAAACCAGGTAACAGGAAGTGAATGATGGTTACTATAATGTCTCGTTTCTCTTCAAAACACCATCACACATAATAAAACCAAATAAAACACAGCAGAATTAAACCAATCAAAACAAAAGAATAAAAGCGTTATAGGACTTCAAAATAGGACAATAGGAAATCAGCAATGGCTACCATAATGCTTTGTTTTCTTCAAAATAGCTGTCCATACCATAACACATAATAAAATAAAACAAAACAAAACAAAATGAAATGAAACAAACAAATGAAAGCATTATAGAACTTCAAAACAAAATAATAGGAAACCAAACATTATAACCATAATACATCCCATTATGTTCAAAATAGCTGCCCATACCATCAGACGCAGTAAAATCTAACAAGACAGAGCCAAACCAAACCTAACAAAACTGTGAGAACAATAAAAGAGTTCAAGACAGGACATTAAGACAGTAACAGTGATTGCCAACTTTCCCTCCTAGGTCTTTCCTCCTCTATCACTTTTATAATAATCTATTGTGCTTTTTAGATCCCATTAATTCCTTCTTCTTTTTATGCAAGGGTTCATCCATATGAGTTCAAACTGTTTCATGCATGAACATGATCTCCAGTTGTATCCATTTACTTACAAGAGCCTAGAGATTATTCTACTTTATAGCTGAGTATCTTTCCATTGTATGAAAATACCGTGTCTTTCTTATTATCCATTTTGTGGTTGATGTGCAAGTTACTCTTGCTTTTTTTCTGATCTCCTATTGCATAGAGCAATTGTTTTCTCTCCTTTGATTCTCAGTCTATGAATTTCCTTTCGAGTTAGCGTTTCTTGTGTGCAATATATTGATGGATCTTGTTTCTTGATCCACCCTACCTGTGTTTATTTTTATTGCTGAATTGAGGCCATCTACATTAATGGTTACAACCAGCATATATTTATTTGTGTCTAGCGTATTATCCTCCTGCTGTTGGCCATACACTAAAAAAAATAAAGAATTTGAAGAAGAACTTGATTTTATAAAAGTAAGAATTTGAACAGTTGTGAATTCAATCAAGATGGTGCTCGGGAAAGAACAAAAACAAAAGAAGGAATGATTCCTATGACCTGTAGAAACACAAGCCATATCCCCAGAATTTTAACAGCAAACAGAAGGTAGGACTGTGCTTTGCGTAATTTAACTTGCTCCCTAGAAAACACTTAAATCTTGGAAATAGTTGAGCATGATGACTCAGAACTGTAATCCCAGCACTACTGGGAGGCTGAGGCAGAAGGATCACAGCTTTGAGCCCAGCTTGATCAACTTAGTTGCAAAGGTCAATGATCTTTGCAAAGACCATTGCAAAGGAACTGAATTCAATACTCAGTACTGCAAAAATAAGTAAGTTACATAAGTAAATAAGTAAGTAAATAAATGAATATTTGAAGACATAAAGACAAGACCTAACTGTTCATGTCTCACAGGCATTTCATTGCTATAGGCCCATTCTCCTCATTTTTGTAGTATGATTTCCCCTAGAGGAGTTTCTCAATATTTTTTTATTTAAAGAGAAAAAAAAAACAGGAAAAAGGTAGAAATATTACAGAATTTCAAGAAAAGAAGATAAACAGTAAGAAATCACTGGTTGATAAATTACATATTGTTCTTTTAGAAATAGTTATTCAAGTTACAGAATTAAAGCACACAAAGTGGACACTCATGCAGTGAGAGTGCAAACAGATCTGTTCAACAATCCAACAAGAACCTAGAAATATGGTCATCAATCCCACACACCTAAACATACATGCAGCTAGATCTTATAGTGCTTCCTATTTCCTCTTTTTTTTTACAATAGCAATTATACATTTTTAAAATTTTATTTAAAGAGAAGAAAAAAACAGAAAAACGTGTAGCAACAATACAGAATTCTAAAAGAAAGAAAGAAAAAGGAGAATGAGAAAAGGCCCCACTAAGAAATCAGTAATTTATAAATTACGCACTGTCATCCTGGATGTAGTTGTGCAAGTTACAAAGTTAAAGGGTACATAGTAAATATTCGGTCAGACTACAAACAGTTTTGTCCATTTTTTAGATGCCCATTTTTGGAGAGGGTCTTTGAATTTGGGGCGCTTGATGTTTTTCAATTCTTTATATATTCTGGACACAAGTCCTTTGTCTGAGGGGTTGCTGGTTAAAATTTTTTCCCACTCTGTTGGTTTTATTTTCACTCTTTTGATGATTTCTTTTGAAGTGCAGAAACTTTTCAATAATGTGAGATCCCATTTGTTGATTCTTTGAAGTGTTTCCCATGCAGTTTGCATTTTGTTCATGAATTCTCCGTCTACCCCTATGTCTCCAAGACATCTACCTACCTTGTCTTCCAGTAGATTTTGTGTTTCTATTTTAATATTTAGGTCTTTGTTCCATTTAGACTTTAGTTTTATGCATGATGATAGGCATGGATCTAGTTTTAGTCCTTGGCATGTAGAGAGCCAATTTTTCCAACACCATTTATTAAAGAGATTATCCTTCTTCCAGTTGACATATTTAGCCCCTTTGTCAAATATCAGGTGGCTGAGTGTCTTTGTAGTTGTGCTTGCATCTTCTAAACTGTTCCACTGAGCCTCAGGTCCATTTCTTTGCCAGTACCATGCTGAATTTCTCACTGTGGCTTTATAGTACTTTTTCAAGTCAGGAAGTGGGATGCCTCCTGCCTTGCTTTTGTTGCCTAGAATTGCCTTTGCTATTCTAGGTTTCTTCTGTTTCCAAATGAATGTTAGTAGTGTTTTCTCTAGATCTGGGAGGTGTGTCAATGGTATTTTGATTGGGATTGCATTAAATCTGTATAAGAGTTTGGGGATTATGGCCATTTTCACAATGTTGGTTCTTCCTAAGCAAGAGCAAGGAATGTCCTTCCATTTTCTAATATCCTCTTCAATCTCCTTTTTCAGCATAGTATAATTTTCAGCATATAGGTCTTTTACATTTTTAGTTAGGTTGATTCCTAAGTGTTTCTTTTTTTTATATGTTATTGTAAAGGGCGATATTTCCATAATTTCTCTCTCAGTGTGTTTTTTTTTCTGTAAAGGAATGCTATTGATTTTTGAGCATTGACTTTGTATCCAGCTACACTGCTGAACTTGTTTATTATCTCTAGCACTCTTTTAATGGAGGTTTTTGGGTCTTCTACATAGAGTATCTTGTCATCTGCAAATAGTGATAATTTAACTTCTTCCTTTCCTATCTTTACTCTTGTCTGATTGCCCTGGCTAGTGTTTCCAGAACTATGTTGAAAAGGAGTGGTGATAGTGGACATCCTTGTCTTGTTCCTGATTTTAAAGTGAAAGCTTTCATTTTTTGTCCATTTAGTATAATGTTGGCTCTTGGTTTGTCATAGATGGCCTTTATAAGGTTGAGGTAGACCCGTGTATTCCTAGTTTCTGAAGGGTTTTTATCATGAACATGTGTTGGACTTTGTCGAAAGCTTTTTATGCATCTATTGAGATGACCATGTGGTTTTTGTTTTTGGCTCTGTTGATGTGGTGCATTACATTTATTGATTTGTGTTATGTTAAACCATCCCTACATTCTTGCAACGAACCCCACTTGGTCATGATATATAATCTTCTTGATGATTTGTTGCATTCTATTTGCCAGAATTTTTTTGAGAATCTTTGCGTCAATGTTCATTAGTGTGATTGGCCTATAGTTCTCTTTTTTGCTTGCATCTTTCTCTGGACTTGGTATCAGAGTAATACTTGCCTCCAGGAATGATTTAGAGAGTATTTTTTTTCTCAATTTCATTGACGAGTTTTAGGAGTACTGGCATCAAATCTTCTTTAAATTCCCTGTAGAATTCAGCTATGAATCCATCAGGACCTGGGCTGTTCTTTGTTGGTAAGTTTTTAATTATATTTTCAATTTCAATAGCTGGTATTGGGTTATTTAAAATTGCTATATCTTCTTGATTGAGCTTTGGTAGTTCATATGTTTCTAGAAATCTGTCCATTTCCTCTGTGTTTTCCACTCTATGTGAGTAGAGATTTTCAAAGTAGGTATTCATGATCTTTTGAATTTCCATGGGCCCTGTAGTAATTTCTCCCTTTTCAGTTCTTACTGCATGAATTTGGGTTTTTTCTTTCTTTCTCTTGATAAGGTTAGCTAGGGGTTTGTCAATTTTGTTGATTCTCTCAAAAGACCAGCTTTTTGATGCATTAATTCTTTGTATTGTTTTTTTAGTTTCAATTGCATTGATTTCTGCTCTATTCTTTACAATTTCCTCTCTTCTATGAGCTTTGGGTTTGGCTTGCTCTTCTTTTTCTAGAAGCTTGAGATGGAGCATTAGTTTGTTTATTTGTGCTCATTCTGTTTTCTTGATATGACAGTTTATTGCTATATATTTCCCTCTTAAGACTGCTTTCATTGCATCCCACAGATTACAGTACGTTGTTTCTATATTTTCATTGAATTGTAGGTATTGTTTTATTTCTTCTTTAATTTCATCTGTAGCCCACTGGTTGTTCAAAAGTCTGTTGTTTAATTTCCATGTATTTTTGCAGGTCTTACAATTTCTTTTGCCTTCAATTTCCAATTTCAGTGCACTATGGTCAGATATTATGCATGGTATGATTTCTATACCTTGGCATTTACTTAAGAGTGTTTTATGGGTTAATATATGGTCTATTTTGGGGAATGTCCCATGTGCACCTAAGAATGTGTATTCTGATGTAGTTGGGTGGAACACTGTAAACATCTACTAAGTCCAATTGCTTACAGGTATGATTAAGTTCTGTTATTTCTTTGATGACTTTTTGTCTAGTTGATCTATCTCTTTGTGACAATGGGCTGTTAAGATCTCCTGTTATAGTTGTGTTCTTGTGTATTTGGTTTTTCATGTCCATTTTATCTGTTTTATATAGTTGGGTGCTCCTGTATTTGGTGCATATATATTTATAATTGTTAGTTCCTCCTCTTAAATTTTACCACTAACAAGTATGTAGTGACCTTCTATATCTCTTTTAATCATTTTAGTTTTGAAATTCACATCTGCAAATAGAATAGCTACCCCTGCTTTTTTCTGGGTTCCTGTTGCATGGAATATTCTTTTCCATCCTATGACTTTTAATCTATCAGTTTCCTTTTGGTGAGATGTATTTCTTGTATACAGCATATTGTGGGGTCCTGTTTCTTGGTCCATTCTGTCAATCTATTTCTTTTTATAGGTGAATTGAGGTCATTTATGTTTATGAACATCACTGATATGTACTGTCTCGACTTCACCATGTTATGTTCCAGTTGTTTCTTTCTGCTTTTCCTCTGATTTAATTGCTTCTCCTACCTGGTGGTTTCTTTCTGTTGTTGTTTTGGGGATTGTGGTCATTTTTATTTCTGTCTAGTATGTCTTTAAGCACTCTTTCTAGGGTTGGTTTGGTGGACATGAATTTCTTCAGTTGTTCTTTGTCATGGAAGTATCTTGTTTCTCCATTAAATTTGAATGAAAGTTTTGTTGGGTACATCAGTCTGAGTTGAAGGTTGGTTTCTTTCAGAGCTTGAAGTGCCTCACTCCTAGCTCTTCTTGACCTAATTGTTTGTGCTGAAGAGTCTGCTGTGATTCTAATGGGCTTTCCTTGATAGGTGAGTTGTGTCTTTTCTCTGGCAGCTTTTAATATTCTGTTTTTATGCTGTATGTCTGAGATCTTAATTATTATGTGTCTGGGTGTGGATTTATGTTGATTGTGACTGTGTGATGTTCTATATGCCTCCCTTATCTGCATATCAGATTCTTTCCCCATGTTTGGGAAATTTTCTGCTATTATTTCTGTAAATACTTTATGCATGTCTTTTGCCTGGACTCTTGTATCTTCGCTAAAGCCCATTATTCTTTTATTGTTGCTCTGGGCATCATCATGAAGCTTCTAGATTGTCATTTCATGCTGCTTTGTTATTTTTAAAAGTTCTATCCTTTCTTGATCAGTAATTGTGATCCTGTCCTCAAGGTCTGAAATCCTATCCTCAGCTTCCTTTAAGTGGTTTTGCACGCTTTCAATAGAATTTTTTGTTTCTTAGATGTATGTTTGAGTTTGTTTCATGAATTCTGCTTGTTTTCTATATTGTTCATTCAAAGTTTCAATCAGTTTCCCATGCTCATGTACTTTTTTCTCTAGTTCTTCTTTAGCTGCATTCAACAACTCCTTTACTAAAGTTGTTATTTCTATCTTTACATGGGAGAGTACTTCTAATTTGATTTCCTCTATAGCTTGATGGAGTTGTTTTTTTATTTCATTCGCTATCTTTTCAGAGATTCCTGGTGTGTTACTTTTGGGGTCCTCTATTTCAATGTCTCCTATACTTGTTTCTGGTGAACTATATGTTTGAGACTGCATTTTTCTTTTTTGTTTTGTCATTTTCACTCTGCCTGGTGTTTTCTATGTGTAGGAGGGGATCACACACTCTCTTTTCAGACACACCAAAGTCTTACAGTTAGTTGGAGGCAGTTTTACTACTGGCCCTATTTATCCCTTGTACACCTCTATTTTAGGGATATACTCACCACGTTGATACAGTCAATCTGGTGTAGTCCAAAGTTCACCATCTGGGAGCAAAGTTCCAAATTTTCTCACACTAACTGGATCTTGCTGAGATCGTCTCATGTTCCAGGTGGGATGGCAGGCCCATCTGTAGCATTCCAGGGCAATTTTCAGTCCTGGAAGTGCCTCCTTGATGTTCCCTGTGGCAGGGCGGTCCCAAGGCAGTGGTTCTGGGGTGCCTACTCCTGAGGAGGGCTTGTGCTGAGTTCCAGTGGCAGGGCAGGCCCTCAGTGGAGGTTCTGGGGAGCTTACCCCTGAGGTGGGCTTGCGTTGAGTTCCTGGTGGCAGGGTGGGCCCTTGTTGGAGGTTCCAGGGAGCTTACCCCTGAGGCGGGCTCGTGCTGAGTTCCTGTTGGCTGGGGGGGCCCTCAGTGGAGGTTTAGGGCAGCCTTGCCCTGAGACGGGCTTGCACTGTGTTCGAGTTTCTCAATTTTGAATGAATATTTTCTAGCAAGAATACTTCTAGATTCTTGAAATTATTATATTAAGGTCCCTGACATCTCAGAATTTGTTTGCAGATACCATAAAACTCATCCTGTAATTATGACATTTCCACTTTGAATCATTATTTTCCCAGTTATAATACATGTGTTGATAAACCATTTATATGTCAGAAATATTAAACTTGAAACCATTCAAGCAATAATACATTTTTATTGGAAGTTTAAAAGGCCATAATAACAATCACAGAAAGGAATATTATGCTGCTATTTAAAAACATGAAGATGTTCTCTGTCCTCACTTGGAAAATTCTCTAGGATATATTGTGCAGTTTTTGTTTTAAAAAGTACAGAACAATGGATATATGCTGTCTTTCGAGTAAAAATGAGAAAAGTATATAGCCATCATTCGCCCTTCACAAATTCTGAAATTACATTGAGGAAATTTAAAAGCAATCACTTGTAAGTTTTACATTTAGCAAATTTAAAAGCAATCACTTGTAGGGGACTAAGCTGATGTGAGAGAGGGTGGGAAAGAGACATTCTGCTTCATATGCATGCATATATGTAAATACAAAGATAAAGCTCATACATGTGAAGTGTACATGGAGAGAGAATATATATATTTCAATTGTATGACTGCACTATCTCTGTTTAAATGACATAAAATCAATAGTTTACATTAAGGCCCACTCTTAATGTTTTTCATTCTATGCATTTGGACAGATGTATAATGGCATTTATCTATCATAATATATCATGTGGAGTATTTTCACCACTCTTAAAAATCCTCTCTGTGCTCTGCCAATGCATTCCTTCCTACCTCACCACAACAGCAGGCAACAGCTGATCTTTTAACACTGCCTCCATAGTTTTGCTTTTTTCAGAATGTACAATAGGGATCATGTAGTAAGTAAACTTTTCAAATTGGTTACACTTAGTATTATGGTTTATATCTAGATATGCCCCCAAAGCCTCATGTGACTTGATCACAGATGTGCAATATTGAAATAGTCCAGTGATGGGTTTATAGTTGGGTGTAATGCTGGGAGACGAAGCCTGGTGGGAACAGGTGGGCCCCTGTGGGTGTGACCTGGAATGATGCATATGCACATCCTTTCTCCTTCAATGGCTTGTGCTTCCTGCCTGCCATGCCATGAACTCTTTCTGCTTTGCCATGCTGTCCTACCTTGGAGCCTGCTAAATGTGGGCTAAAACCCCTACAAACTGTGAGCTGAAGTGAACATTTCCTCCTTTAACTTATGGGTGTCATTTATTTTGTCCCAGAAACAAGAAAGTAACTAGGACCCTTACTACTATGCAATTATTTTTTCCCATTTCTTTTCATGGGTTTGGGTAGCTCTTTTTTAGCTACAGTCTGGAATATTAGTCACAGCTTATTTATCAATTTATCTGCAGAAAGACTTCTTGGTTGCTTCCAAGTTTGGGCATTTTAAATAAAGCTGATATAAATATCTATGTGGATATACATCTTGAACTTATTTGGGTAAACACTGAGGAGTGCCATTGCTGGGTTTTATGGTGAAAGCTTATCTGTTTTTTAAAGAAAGCATAAAACTATCTTCCAAAGTTTCTATGCCATTTTATATTTCAGCCAGGAATGAATGCGAATTTTTGTGAGTTGTCATCTTTGCCAGCATTAGCTACTGTCATTCCAATGATACATAGTGATATCGCATTGTTATACTTTGAATTTTCTGGGTGATATTTGATGCAATACATCTTCTTATGTGCATTTTTTGCCACCTGCATATCTCTGGTGAGATGTTTATTAAGTACTGTATTATATTTTTAATGAGATTGTCTTTTTTTAATATTGTGTTTTGAGATATTTTCACGTAATTTGCATAACAGTCACTTTTTAGCTAGATCTTTTGAAAATATTTTTTTCCAAATCTGTGGCTAATCTTCTCATTCTTTTGAAACCATCTTTCTTTCACAGAGTGGAAGTTTACAATTTTAATGAATGAAGTACAGCTTTTTAATTATTTTTTTAATGAATTGTGACTTTGGCGTTATATCTTAAGTCATTGTCATGCCTAAGGTTATCTAAGTTTTATCCTCTTCTAGGAGTTTTATAGTTTTGCATTTTATATTCAGGTCTATGATCTATTTTGCATTAATTTTTGTGAAAAGTATAAAATTTGCGTAGATTAATTTTTACCTCATCTTTTGAAAAGATGATCTTTGTTCCAGTGTATCACTTTTGCTCCTTTGTCAAAGACCAATTGACTATATTTATGTGGATCTATTTCTGGCTTCTTTTCCATTCCATTGCTGTATCTGTCTATCCTTTCACCAACATCACACTGTCAATTATTGTAGCTTTATAGCACTTCTTCAAGCCAGGTAGTGCCATTTCTCCAACTTTGTTCTTTTGCACTACTATTCTGGCTATTTTTTTGCCTCTCTATGTAAAATTTAGCATCAGCTGATTGATTTCTACAAAACAACTGACTTGAATTTTGATTGGGGTTACACTGAATCTACAGATCAAGTTGGAAAGAACTTAAATATTAATATGAATGATTTCTTCACTTATTTGGTTTTTCTTTTTTATCAGAGTTTTCTCATATAGATATTGTACATATTTTGATAGATTTATACCTAAGTAGAAGAGTGATAACAAATACAGTGTGCTTAAACAAAGAAAAATTGTTACAGTAAAAGGCACATTGCCATACTCTTGATAACCCTCCTCGCTTTGAAATTACTTATTCCATTGTTCTTGCCACTTTCTTAAGCAGTGCTGGGAGTTCTTTTTAGTTGCACTGTCATGGCATCTCCATGTCCTGTATTGATTAAAAACGTTTACTTTTCATTTTCATTTTGACTTTGTAGAAGAGCAAGAAGTTGCATGGTACCAGATGTGGTGAGTAGGGTAAATGAGGGCACGCCATAAGATTTTTATGAACCTGCCTGTCTGTTGAATGGCAATTAGCAGCAACAGTCATTGTGTTTTTGACCAGATCTCATAGACATTCAGGGAAGAGGACTTAAAAACCACTTGAGAAGCTGGCAAAAATTAATGGAGAAAGTGAGTCTGAAGTTGTGGGGAGTATTTGCAGGGGAATTAATGGCAATGTGTCTTTTACTGTAATAAATTTTAAAATCTAAACATTCATCATATTTTTCAATCATATATCATATTTCCTTTTTGCTGATATAAGTAATATTATATTTTAAATTTCAAATTCCACTTGTTCATTGCTGCTACATAAGAAAGTGATTGATGTTTATGTCAACCTTATGTCATGCAGTATTGCTAATAAGTGTCCCTTGGTTTAGGGGGACATTTTGTGAAATCTTTTGGGCTTTATACAGCTCTTTTCACCTTTTTCTTTCCCACATATATAACCTTTTTATTTTGGGGGGAGTCTAACTGCACTAGCTAGGATTTCCAGTAAGATGTTAAAAAGGAATAGTGTGTGTGATGGCGCACACCTGTAATCCCAGCACTTGGGAGGCTGAGGCAGGAGGATCATTGCAAATTCAAGACCAGCCTGGGCTACAAAGTGAGCTCAAGCCAGCCTGAACTGCATAATGAAACCTTGTCTTAAAAAGACAAAAAAAATTAATGTGAGAAGTGACATCCTGCCACACTCCTGATCTTAATTAAGAACCATCAACTCCCCGTCACATCAACCATGACATGGTGAGAGAGCCTCTAGTTTCTCATCATTAATATGATGTTAGCCATAAGGTTTTCACAGATATTCTCTATCAAATTAAAGATGTTCCTTTCTATTAGTTTCTTGAGTGTTTTAATCATGAATGCGTATTGGATTTATGTCAAAGGTTTTCTGCCTGTATTGATGCAATCATGGGATTTTTATTTTTTTAAGTCTGTTGATATGATGAGTTGATAACATTAATTTTCAGATGTTTAATCAGCTTTGCATGATTTGAATTGACCCCACTTAGTCAATGCATTACCTTGTGCACAGTAAGTATGTTTGTATCTGCATGTATGTGTATATGTGCATATACCCACTTTAAAGGTGCAATGATATATTATTGAGCAGAGATGACTCTTCAAATTTTTTATTTAACTTTCTCTTTTTCTTTGATAGTAGCTGATGATTTTAGGAGTTTTAGTTATTTTTAAGCCCCCAAATCGCTTTTTTTTTGTTTGTGTGTATAGTAGTAATAATAGTAATAGTAATAGTAGTAGTAGTAGAAGCACTGTGGACTGAAATCAGGACCTCTACACTGAACTATATACCCAGCCTTTTATTAAAAAATGAGAAAATATATTGCTAAGTCAGTAAGTTGCTGTAGCTGGGCTCAAAGTTCTGTTCTTCTTACCTCAGTGCCCCAGGGTACTGGGATTATGGGAGTGGACCACCATGCTTAGCTGGAATATTGTCATTTTATTACCTTGTTATATGGTTAGAGTAGTTGTTTAAACGTACAAATGTTTACTTTCCTTCCTTCCAGGAGATCATAGACATTAAAAAGAAAACACTACACCAAAGGGTAACATAAAAGTTTTTTTTTTTTGAAAAATCTTCATTGTCCACATCTCATGGTTGAAGTGGAGGAGAGCTGATGTTTCTTACCTAAGTTTAATGATCTTTGCAGCTCACACTCACCCCAGTTTAATATGTTCTTCAAACTCCTTTCATGTAGACAATCTGGAGTCTGGAGCCGCGGCTGAAGTAAATGCTCCCGTGGGCAGTGTGATATTTTTCTCTTACAGACCTTTTGTTTCTAGTTGGCTCTCATTTAGAGGGTCATGACTCACATAAGCTCTAAGCCCAGGTGTGTTAGACTCAGATAATGAATTTATCTAGGTGATTACTTTTCAAAACATTCAACTCAATGTTCTCCTTCAGGCTACAGAAGGTGTATTAATCAGCTGTTACCACGATAATACTGCATAATAAACAACCCCTAAATACAGTGGCTTACAGCTGCAGCCATCTAGAATACTCACAGGTCTGTAAGTTCATTGTAGTTCAGTGGGGTAAGGCTGGGTGACTGTCCTTCAAACCTCAGATTGGCTGGATGTGGCTTCAAGTGAGGGCTGGGTACAGATGTGCTTAAGAGATTTTATTATGAATCTCAGCTGAAGGAGCAGGGACCAATTGGGGCATACTTTTCACATACATAAAGTCTGGGCATGAAAGAGCCAAATTGAATTACACAATCACATTTTCAGACCTTTTGCATTGTATATTTTAATATGCCATTGTTCAAAGAAAGTCACAGAGTGACGTTCAACATCAGGAGGTAAGTAAACTCGGAAATGTGGGGAAGGGAGAAAGGATATTTGAACAGTAATTTGAATTTTCACAGAAGTTGCATCAACTATCCTCTGGATTTAAAAGGGAAGAAGTCATTCCCTTTGTCTTCCTTGTAAATTTTCTCTGTGAATTGAGAGCTAGGTGTTCTATGGAACCATCTCCTATTCCATGTGGATATCCAGCAGGCCCATGTTTATTCTCTAGAGCAGAGGTCTTGTTCCTGTGCACATTGACGTATATATTCTCATTAGATTATATGCTTTGCAATCTATTCTTATCAACATTTACCTGCCAAATAACCTTTTTTTATTCCTAGTTTATCCATATTTTCTTCACTCTCCTACTCATTACCACTGCTTTAAGAAGAGAGAAAAAAATACACTAACTGGAGTTGTTTATCAAGAATTTGATATGCTCAGCCACAGTGTAGTGTTGTACTAGATACAGGGAAATGTTCCTGCAAGTTCTTACTCTGGGGAGCTCATAATTGATTTTCTAAACTGAATTACACATTGAACTCTCTGATACTGACTCAATGACAGGCAAGAGAAATTTTTGGGGGCAGAGATAGTTGAGACAAAGGTGGACCTTAATGAATCAGAAGTTTGCACAGAAGGAAAAGAGGAGTGGGAAGGTCACTACTGAAGGCATGAGTAACATAATCAGATTCAGAATCAGAGGCAGGAATGGACCTGCAGTGGAGTAAGGCTGCTGGATAGGCATATCTATGCTATTTGGGCTTTTAGATTTCATATCTAGAAATCTAAAATTCAAAAGGAAGAGAAATAGTAGTAGACAAAGACATGGTTTGGGCACTGAATAGGTGCTAATGTCTATGACTTCATTGTTCATTTCTTAACTGTTAGTGTGCTGATCAATAGCCAGGGAAGCCTAAACCACAACAACCTTCAGTCACACATGCCTCTGGTGACAACATTGGAGCCATTTAATAACAATAATGTTTATTCCCATAAAGTCTCAGAGCCATTGCACTGTTTCACTGTCCATAAATCTTTTCACTGTCTCAGACCCAGAAATGATCTGGAGATCCAATATACCTATCTCTTAGTTTTCTTGCACTGAAGGTTGTGATGCCTGTTAGGGACATCCAAGGACATCTTCTTTTCCTAAATCTCATTACAAGTAAAAATATATATTTTAGAAGGCAAAAAAGTCTCATCGGTTAGAACTTTCCTGAGGATATACTTCAGGATTATAAGCCGAGGGTAAGAGTGCTCTATAGGGTTTGGAGTACAGTTGTACACATTCTAAATATTGATGCTGAGGTTGAGTCTTACACACACCAAATAAGAGCATGAGTTTGAGGAAGTCAATTCAGCTTAGTCTCCCCATCTGTAAAATGAGCGAGTTAAAGTTTTCAGCACTGGATGTTCATTAGAATTACTTGGGGAGATTAACTACATCTCAATGACCAAGTCCCACTCAAACAGATTTAGTCACAATCTCGGGACCTGCAGAATTTGTACTAAAGCTAGAATGATATCAGCACATTTTAATGCAGAACCCTATTTTTAATACTCTGTAAAACCTCTAATAACTTTAAGATTTGATAAACCCAATGGAAAGTTACTAGTTATAATAAATAGCTGTTACTACTATTGGTGAACTTTCAGTGAATGTGTACTATAGGGCCAGTCTGTTAAACATTTCACTTGCATTATCCCATTTCTCTCAACACCTCATAATAGAAGTATCAGCCCTATTTCATTTTCAAGTGACAAAATTGCATCCCAGAGTGGTTAATTTTTTTCAAGATGAGATAGCCAGAAAAGTGAAGGTGTTGAGTTCAAATCTGAAAGACATCTGTCTGATTCAAGTTCTTTGACTGATCTGTGTAAAAGTTACACAACTAATCCCCAGAGGAGACAAAGATAAGACTATAAATTCCATTGCAGTGAGGACATGTGTGGTGAGGGAAATGCTTTCTGTCAGGTCAGAGGGGCATGGCAAAGCCAGCCTTATTTGGTTTCCAGGGCTTTTAGGTAGAGTCACTAATTCATACTTGAGGATGCGTCCTTTGGGTGACAAGTTCCTACTCTACCATATTTTGTAACTTAAAAAACAAATAAAAGACTCAAAATGGAATGGGAGACAGACTGCCTCTGCAGAGACAGTTCTACCTAGGAAACAGGCATGCCAGTTAGCTTTCAAGACTCTGATGTGCTGATAATTCACACTCTCTCCTCTTGGCTTCACTTTCTAGCCTATCTCCCAGGGCCTGCATGCACATTTAAAGCAGTTCCTGTCAGGAGGGAAATTGCAGGTAAAAGAACTCCACGGCTTGGTGATCTGATGGTCATTAAAACATGGTCATTGACCAAATCCCTTAATGCAAGGAGCTCTTCAGTTGGCTTACGAACACATTTTTGAGAGGATTAACTCCAAAGCATGTTTAAGGGAGGGCAAATCACTCTGTCTCAAGCAACACAATTGGGATGCAAGTTTTACATACTGGAAAGATTTCTTGGGAGGAAATGCTTGTCATACTATGCCACAGAGGTTGTTCATTGACATTCAATATCAGAAATGCCGCAGTGCATGCATTTGGGCATTTAGTTTTTGTTTAGGACATTTCACAAGGAAGAAAATGGTAAGGAGAAAACACCCTAAATTAGGCTGTCAAGTCCATGTACTTGGTTTAATGTCAGTATGCATGTATTGTATCATTAAAACTGGAGTGATTCTCAAGACTGCTGGAGGAGGCAGCATTTTCTATTTATGACTTGGGTTTTCAATTTCTTGAGTTTGCTTTTTCAATCTTAACACAGTTTTTCTGCACATTTAAGTATTGTATGTCCAGCTTGCTTGCATTCATTCATTAGTTTATGCAGACAATTTGTGTATTGACTTTTTTCCAACAAATACTTAATGCCAATTTAGTGCCAATCCATTGGTCATGTTTCACTTTGGCTCAGCCAATTGTATTTCTGGAGCTTACTGTTTTCTCCCTAAATTTCCTTCCAAAGATGAATAGCTACATTTTTATACTAATATTATGAAATGTGAATCTCTTTAAACTGGTATGATAAAGCAGGTATTTAAAAAACTACTTAAATTTAACTTGTGAATAAACCAACCTAAAATAAAATGATTTATTTTTCCCCACTTGATAACTATGGCAATGCTGGTCGCCTCTTAAATTTTATACCTTTAGAGAGGGAAATCTTTGGTTCTTTTTTCTCATCTGTTTGCTGTGGTGCTGAACTCCCCGAGCTGAGCTCGTCCTGGCTTTACTGCTCTGTGATTTTGCTTTGATGTAAAGTCCATTAGCTTCTTCATTCACAACAGGACTGCTGCTTCCCTCAGCTTCCCTCTCCATCAGCTACCAGAGGCAGAGTTCTACGGGGCTGGGAGGGGAAGTAGTGACACAGCATCTCTTCTCTACTTTCTTTCCTTGCATCTATTTTTTTCTCTCCCTCTCCCCTCCTCCCTCCTCTCTCTTTCTTCTTTCCTTGTTTATTCTCCCACTAGGCAGAAAACCTAAAAGAAGAGGAAAAATATCTCAAATGGTATACTTAAAAGGATAGAGTACTTTCTCTCATTCCCTCCCACATTTTTCTTTCTCACCTCTGCAAAGAAATGAAAGCCTTTCTTTTCTTTTTAAGTCTACCCATCTCACTCTTTTTGTCTTGATTTGCCTGTTGGGATGAAAGTGGTAGAGCTGGATACACCTTTACTAATCATAAATAATTCTCTTGGTAGTTCTAGCAAGAGGTCACTTACACATGCATTTACAAGTTCAATATATTCAGAAACAGTTTTTTAAAAGACTCATTATCATTCACAGAGAGAAAAAGACCTTACTGACACTTAAACAATATTTCAAAGCAATATTGCAACTATTTTGCTTACACTCATCATCAGTGTTAGTGTATTTTCCTGGCAGTATTGTTGAATTTGTGTTTGTCAGTCTACAAGGTGTTACCCAGATTCCCTTGAAACCAAGGATTCCTTTGAGACAAGCTGCTGGAGAAAAAAGCTAAAAGGACCACTTAAAAAAACCCACTAAGGTGGAGGATGAGTTTGTAGTCCAGTAGAATATGACCGATCCGGAGAGGGTGGTAGTGGAACGTCTATCTCAACGTGTGGGAGGTATACCCAATAGCTTGTCCTTCCGAAGAAAGCCAGAAACTGTCTTGGAGGAAGTTTCTAAAACAGAAGCACTTGGACAAGGATATATTTGCTGCTTCAGAAGGGATGTTTGGATGGAATGGTTACAGTACCTATCCTTTAGGAATAATTAGTCTATTTGTGTCTTTAAACTGCTGTAAAGTTTGTACTTTCTAGAGAAGTACAGCAATTCCACTTCAAGCTGATGATGATGATGCAGGATTTCCTGCCAACATCTCCAGAGGAGGACACAGGATCCCACACATCACTAGAGTAGTCAGCCATAGAGCTGTATTCCTTGGGTAGGCAGGGTCTACTGCCCCAGGTCAGCTTTGAAGCAATTACAGAAGATGGACCTTTGATGTTTATCTTCCCTGAAGATTAAGGGTGATGAAATCTCTTGATGGATTTGGTGGACGAGACAAGTGAAAAGCCCCAGACTTTCATTTTTCCCTGTGTAGGCTGGGAGGGGGCAGGGAAGAGGCCCGGCACATGGCCAGCGTACCCCTTTCCTCTCAACCTCCTTTCTCACAACGGACTGAAACTGTCTGCTTCAGGGTCCTCCCTGGTTTTCTAGCAGCGACCCCCTTGGCTATCAAATTCCACTCCAACGTGAGTACAGCCCAACAAGCAATGTGGTGCCCCACCCCCACTCCCACTAATTCAGAGGCTATCATTGACCTTTTTTTTTTTGAAGAAGAAGAAGAAGAAGGGGAAGGGCACCCTGGAGTAGCTGAGATTAAGAAGGGAGATAACTGGGCTCTGCATTTGTACACCCATCCTTCTTAGCAAGCTTCAACCCTGACCCTCAGTGAAGGAGACCTGAAGCTACTGCACAAGCAGCACTCCCCAGCTGCTCCTCCGGTTTTGCTCTAGGAGAGCTCCCTCCTGGGTTCTAACCCTTGTGCTACATACAGTGCAGGCCCTATTAAAACAAAGCCTCACTTTGGTGTTACTGCAAAAGAAAAAAAAAACCTGTGGACTGATGACACTGTATTGATGTTGGCTCATCAATTATAACAAACGTGGCATACAAGATATTGAAAATAGGGGGTTATATTGCAACTGTCCACCCACTCAAGTTTTCTGTAAACTTAAACTGCTTTAAAAAATGCAGTCTATTAATTTTTTCAACAAATCAGTGAAATTGCTGGTTTACTTTGGGAAAATATTTCTAAGAAGTCTGTAGCTGCTTCCTTAACTTGATAACTTTGCCAATGGAAAAAAAGCAGTAAAAGTCTTAACATCAAGAGTTCCAGATTTCCCTGAATTCACAGTGTTTTGGCACAGAGGGAATCAAAAGGAAGTGTTTGAAACTGTCAGAATGTAAATGATACACATAAGGTACATTCACCTGGCACAGTAACACTTTACAGTTTTTTTTCTCCCGCCACACATATTCAGTTTCCATCATTTTCAAAATGTGACATTTTGATATAGAATTTTATGGATTTGAGTTTTTCCCCATTTATGGACATCTATCTTGATGCTATACAAAATTCTATCTCTTTTTTATGTCCCAGAAGAGAACTCTGTCTTGTATATCCTTCTTGGTAAGCACACTGTGTGTTTGCACACGTGCGTGCATGCATGCTCCCTCCTTCATCCTGCCCACCTTGACCTTCACAGCTCCCCAAAGAGACTAATCCAAAGAGCAAACTATAAACAAAACTTCTCTTCCATTTCTTTCCTCACCATTAAGCCCATAATATCTGACATCCCTCAGTCACCACTCAATAGCTAATCTTCCATGGTCCTTACTGCCCAGATCCATTTCCCTTTAAGGATTTGTTTGTCTCCAGTTTTGAGTCAGCTTCCTATACCTTTACACTTCAATTGTTCCCCCTTTGCCTGGGGGGAGGTTTGCTGGACAAGTCTCTTTATCCACTGATCTTCTTGACGTAACTCAGAGCTTCTCAGCTTCAGCAGCTTTGACATTTTGGGCTATATCACTGTGTAGTGGGCCTCTACTCTCCAGAAATCACTAGCATCTGCCCAGAGCTGTGCCAATCAAAATTGTCTCCTGACCTTACCAAAGATTCCCTGGGCTGGGAACAGTCACTTCCAGTGGAAAACCAGTGGTCTAACTCACCCACTATTTCTCTCTCTCTGACCCATCTTACTTCTAGGTTTGGTTCCACTAATGATGTTTCTTTGAATCTACTGACTGCTGTGTCACCTCTCTATTTTGAGGGGCCCTTAAGTCTTTGCTCTTTCCTATTTTCTTCCCTCTACACACTTACTGTGAGGCTTGCTCTCCTGCAACACTCACATCCAAAAGAATCTTCTACTTAAACCTCTGGTCTTTAAGTTATCTGATCCACCTCAGCCACATTAACCCCAAGTCACTGCCTAGTTTACATCTGAGGAAAAATGTACCTCCTGCTTCTGGTCTCACTTCAGACTGATGACTCTCAACTTTGCAATAGTTTACCATCACTGTACTTCCTGGTTAGTTTGCTCTCCCATGCCTTCAGACTAGTTTGTACCTTGTTTTCCCTCAAAAACTTCAGTACTGCCTTTTACCCCTCAGTTTTCTTAATGGCTTTACTTCTTAATTCATTTAAAAAGTAGAAGTACTTAGCTAAGGACTGCCTCCTCCTGTCACTAATTCTACTCACTTATTTTACAGGCAGCTGTACCCTTGCATTTTCCTGCCCTTCCTACCGTAGCACTCCTCTCTCAGGTCAGCCTGTGCCCACATGCATGTCCTCTAGCCCTCTCTTTTCCCCCTTTTTTATTACAGCATATTACGAATACACAAAGACAAGGTGGATTTTGGGAAACTGGTGTATGCACCTAACATATCTTGATGATTTTCAATCCCATTCTCCTCCTTTCCCTTCCTTCCAATCCCTTTCTCTTCCCTGAAGTCTTCTAGTTTCCTGTCATCCTGTCACAGATTGATGGACTGATTGATGTCTTGTACATGTGAAACCACACAGTATTTATCTTTCCGAGTCCAAATTATTTCACTTAACATCATGGTCTATAGTTCCATATATTTTCCTCCTCCATCCCTTTTCAATAACCCAAAGCTTTAATTCTTCATTTATTCCTTTTGCTTGTGCACCTCCCTTCCTTCCCTCACTCTCATCAATATGCAAACATGCCATATCTTTCATCTGAAAAACTGTAACATCATCTTTGCTTATTACCATCTCTTTGTCCTGCATTTTTTCCTCTTTTTTCTTTTCCTCTCCCCTTATTTTCTCTCCTTTTCTGTTAATATTTACTCTTTAAAAAGCTGAATTGATCCTATGATTTTTATAACTTCTGGATGCTAATGCTTACAATCTTTTTTTTTATTTTACAGAGAATAAAACAAAAGACGACAGAACAACACAGATCAGAACAGAACAATACAAGCAACACAGCACTTCACAACAAGACAATTGGATATCAACAGTAGCTACCATAATTTCTCTTTCTTTCAAATCATTGAGCATAGCTTCACAAAGACTAATATCAAACATAACAAAATAGAATAAAAGTGTTCAAGAGAATGAAACTATTACAAGGCATTCTTTACCCTGATCTTTCATTTGAGTTCCAAATTCATATACCCACCTGCCATTTATTAGATGTTTCAACAACATCTTCAACCTGACATGTCCTAGTCCAAACATCCTCTCAAAACCTTTACTTTGCTGGTGTTTACCTTTGCTATAACTTTATCAATGGATTCAGGCTAAAATATCTTGTAGTTGTGCTGATTTTTTCTTCCCATTCTACATCTGTTATTAAGTCTTACCAGCTTTATCTTCAAATCAGATCAGAAATCTGATCTTTATCCATTGTACTCCCTAGTCTCAGTCCTTGTCGTTTCCTGGGATGACATAATAAGTCTCCTAACTAATTTTTCTACTTCCACTTTTACTATCTTAGAGAATCTTCTCCACACAGATAGAGTAAGCTTTTGAAAATTACCAATCAGACTTTGTCACCTCCCCAGTCAAAATTCTTCAAAAGATTTCTATCACATTTAGAATAAAAGTCCATGTCCTCCCACGTTTTGGACATATGTGAACCCTACCAATTAGGTTTCATTTTGTGTATCAATTTGACTGAGTATCTATGTAGATAGAGATCTAGCCATTGATCTCTTGGTTCTGTTTCCATGGAGAGCTCTAACACATCACCTAATCACTTAATCATTCTCCTTATTTAACTCCAGATACACTGGCTCATTTGCTGCTTATCAAGTGCACCAGGCTCATTTTAGCTCATTGGTCTTTGTGCTTGCTGATCTTTGCGTGTTTGGCTCCCTCACCAGGCAGTGCAGTTATGTCACTGATGGGATTCCTTGCCTTGCCAGTCATATGAATGTTTGTGCTCTTCTAATTTGCCTTACTAATAGTCCCTGTTAGGTCATTAGGGCAACTTGAAAAACACAATTTGGGAATTGCTAGTTCTTGCCAGAGAATTTATTATTCTATGTAACCCTGAACCTGGCAGTCTCATTGCAGCACATCTTGGACCACTTTGAGAACTTTGTGCTTTTGTGATGTAAATCAACCAATGACCAATCCCTAAAGAGACCTAATAATTCCATCTGTAACCAATCAAATAATGCCTTTCAGAATCCTGCCTTATTTGACAACAATTCCTTTTTTGACCCTCTCCAGGCCTTCTGCCTGAGGAACCTTGAAAAGGCTCAGTGAACTCATTTTGGCATGACACAATTTTCACTTGCCTGGTGAGCAATAAACTCAGCTTTGATTTTGCAGCTCTGCTTGTCTGGTTATTTCAATATGACAGTGGCTTAATGATTTCATTTTCTTCCCCTTTATTGTTTCAGGCTTACAAACTTTTAAAGGAATTTTGGTACTTCATCTCTTTGCTTTCCCAAACTGTTTTGTGGGAACATGGTGCATTCTCTTCCGAAAAAGGCAGGATTTTACTGACTTGGATTAGGGACAACCACTCGATTGTTTTAGGTAGTTTGTTCTGAAAAAATATTATACAAAAATTCATTCCTGAAATCCCATCAAATCCTAATCATTTTCAGGCACGCCTGAACTGACCGCCCAACAAAACAAAACAAAACAAAACACCTCTAAACTTTAATTACTGTAGCTATTTATTTTGGTTCCTCTCTGTGGGTGAGATTTACATTAATTAGAGTATAATGAAGCCTGCCCTTTCAAACAAATTCATTCCTTTGAGCTCATTTGAGCAAACTGACTGTATTGTGTGAGCTCTCGCAAAAGGGAGGCATTGAAAAGAGCTTACACAAAACCAGACCCCCAGACCTAACCTTCCCCATTTTTCTCAAGACATTTGCAGCTTTACCCACTTGAGATTTGTGAACGGAGATCTGTGTTTTTTGTCTTGCTGTTTTTCTACCTGCAGAAGAGACACATTTTCTCAGAAAACATTTCCTTCTCTGTGGCTTTCTGGTTAGTATTCAGGCCATCACCTCTGTTATCAGACGGTGGCAACAAAGCTTTTCTGCTTGAATTTTCTGCGAGGTGGCGGGGAATGGATTGCACAGTAATGAGCTGTTTTTGCAGGCTTCCGTCGGGAGCCTTTTCTTATATCCCTTGGCAAGAGGAACTAATTCAAAACAGCAACCCAGCCCTTGGGCATCTAAAATTTACAGAAATTCAGCTGAATGGACAGTAAGAGGGTCTCCTTAAACATTAGTGCTATAAATTAGGGCTTCGTTCTTTGAGGGAAAGGTAGCTAGAGGTTTTCTGGAACCTATTTATATAATCTTATATAAGACTTACCCAATTGGTGTGTTAAAGCTAACTGAAGATGGTAGGGAGCATGCTGAGAGCTGTTTTCTTCCCTCATTATGCTGTTTCATCGTCTAAACAACATGAGCTGGGAATCTCAGTGCTTTTCCTCCCAGGGCTGCAATCATGAACTGTTTTACTCTTCATGAACATGACCAGATAGACTTAATCTTCTTGAGGCCAAGGCTATGGATTTTTATCTTTATACCTCCAAAAGATAATACAGTGCCTGGCTCTTAGTGGACGCACAGCATATACTTGATGGGTACCAGATGGCCGGTTGGTCATCTGGGCTGATTGTGGAAGCTGTGCTATTTTATTTCCATAGAAAGCATTGCTTCTGTCTTGTTTTTTGATGTTATGTTCTCAACTATCACTTCAGCATGTGCTTCCACTTCCTCTGGTTCCATCCTCCCTTCATCTGCATTCCTGTGGTCAGATATTAGTTCTTTCCATCCAGCCTCTTGTGCTACAAAAAATACTTCTTTGCCTCCACTGTGAGAAATCCACTTAATGCTTGTACATTATGACCTTATTTTGTAGATTCCAAATTCTTTTTCTCTTCCCCTCATATCTTCTCCTCACCCTCAAAGTCTCATTCTTCCTATCCACACAGATTCTCATTGATCTCATAGGGTTTGCTCTATTTTCTGCATTTTCTTATTCTCTATTTCTATGCCTTTGATCAGTTTTATTTCCTCCCCTTTGTCAATTTCCCTTCATTCACATATTTCTTAACTTGCTTGAGGCTGGAATTGTGGAGGAATAATCTTTAACTTTCGATTTACATTCCTAACAAGTGAAATACCCAGGCAAAAATAGTTTCATGGACACAATGGTAGAAATTGCATATATTTATTTCAATGTCAGGGATAATTATTAAGAAGGTTAGCTGGAAGAATCATTCTATTTGATTTAAACTAATAGTTCTTAACCAGAAACAATTTTGCTGCCAATAGGACATTTGGCAATCTCTTAGGACATTTTCCATTTTCGCAACTGGTGTCTGGGAGCAGAAGAGCATCTGCTAGGCCGAGGTCAGGGCCATTGTTAAACATTCTGCAAGTGCACAGGACTGTCTCCCACAACAAAGATTTATCAGGGGTAAAATATCAGTAGTGCTGAGTTTGAGAAACTCTGGTTTAGGCATTTTTCTACTTCCTTCTCCAGACCCCACTCTGGCCTGTCTTCTGATGACCTGCTTCTTCTTCCCAGTCAAATTCTGTTATGTGCCCATGGCTCCATTTGTTGCATTCCTCCTCTGCCTAGAAAACCCATAATTGGTTTTAATCTCCAAGAGGAAGGCTAACCATGGATATCTTCAGTTGTTGGAATCGCAGGATCTTGTCTGTTTATTTCTGTAGCTTTAGCACCTATGACAGTGTGTGGTATAGTGTAGATTCTCAAGCAATACTAAATTCGTGAATGACTGGATGTAGAAGTGACACATATCATTTTTGTGTATGAATTTCCCCTCAAATAAGCATGCATATAAGTGGAGAAGTAATGAGCTATAGGAATCTGGAAAAATCTGGAACACCAACATACCTCCAAGACTGATTTGTCTTCACTAGCAACTGCTAGCGAAAAATAAGTAATAAAATCCTTTCACTTTCCTTAGTAAAAAAATGTAGTATCAAGTAAGTATGGCAGAAAGATTTTGTCTGCTTTCTGTATCAATACTTGTAGTCATAATAAAACAAGTATAACCAGGCCACAAATAAAACAAATGTAGGTATTCTACATCTCCATTATTTTCCTGAAAACATGTTACAAGCCACATATACATACCCTGCTTTCAATAATGCCATTTTCCCCTGCACATAAACTAGAGAACAATTGTTTATAATACATAAAAACATATCTGAAATTTGGGGACATATTATTCTTTGTGGTGGGGTTGTCCTATGCATTGTGAGCTATTTCATAGCATCCTTAACCTCTACCCAATAGGAATTTCTATCACTTGCCTTTCAGTTATGACAACTAAATTTGTCTTCGGCATTGTCTGCTGTCCTCTGGGGGGCACTCCCAGTTGGGAACCACCAAGTAAAGCCAAAAAGACAGGGGCTCTCAGGGGTTCTGAGTCAGTGGGTTGGAAATATATGCTTTACAATGGCTCCCTTTGGGTAAGTGTGCTAATCAGTCTGAGTTGAGAAATACTGCTCAATTTATTCTCCCTGGTGATGACAACAAGTTCCTCCTTCTGAGGTCCTGGCAAGGAGCCATTTTTCAACTACCTGAGAGTAGACTGTCATAAAAATATATGCTTAGATAGAAAATAAGTAATTGCCATTTCCCTTCCTTTTTTCCTTCCCCCTGAGGTGAGAGACACTGACTCTGTCTCAAACTAGATTGTCAAATGACAAATTTGAAAGCAGCTTAGACTCACTCATGAAAGGAAGAAATGAATAGAAAAGGCAACATGGGCCTTACCATTCTGTGGACACCGGGAAACCCAGACTGATACTGTGGGGGATACTTGAGGTTTTGCTCAGTGTCATAGTGATAGGTTACAGCAATCTTAGGAAAGAGGGCAGTCAATAATCCACTGAGTTAAAACTGGAAAAAGGAGAAATGCAAGCTGGAAGATATGATCTCATATTTGACCTCTTAGCCATTTATTTTGATGTGGCTATTTTTAAGGCCTTTTCCCCCCATTCTCTTGAGTCTCTGAATTGCGATGTGGCACATAATGGCCACTTATTTTTGATGGTCAGTTTAGATGATCAGAGAACATTTCGAAGACATTGGGCCCTCATATATCTAACTCTTCCTTATGTATCTTGGCTCTTTTTCTTTCCCTTGCATTTTGGCTTCTCTTTCTCCTTCTATACCTTTTCCTACTCTTCTCTTTTTTCTTTCCTTTCCTTTCCTTCCCTTCTCTTCATTCCTTTGTTCCTTTTTCCTTTTTCTTATAAAATGTGGGTGATATTTATGCTTGGGCTGAAGAATACAAAATTTCCATTTAGCACATTAAAAATCATAAAAATACTGACAAGTTCATATAACTAATCCTATTGTTTCCTATAATTCGTTATTGTCCCTAACCCTTTTTCTCTCTTTCTCCTTCCTTCTCTCTCTCTCTCCCCTCCCTCATGATTCTATTCCCTATTTTCTTGCTTTCCCAAGCACATATGTACTATCTATAATACTAGCTGTAAAGGTCAACAGATGTTACTGGGAAAAATTAAGAAAATCAAGAGTGTTTCAAATTTTAATAACTGTTAATTTGAAAACCAACTGATGTACTGTAAGTATCTGGAGAAGAGGGGCTGTGGTCCAATATAACCAATGACATGTGAATTTGCTGATTACATCTAATGAACAATTCTGAGAATGCTGATTGTGTACCACTCTTGCATTGGCTTAATATCACTTTTGTTGTTTACATAGACTCTCAGATGCAAAAGAAATTTCTCTCAGTTGAATACACAGTATTAGAAGTATTAAAGGATTGTTTGTAATGCAGGAACCTTAACCCTCTGTCGGGAAGGAGGGTTAAATCAAATTTTACACGTATACTGACCAATAAACCAAAGCTGGGTGAGCAAGCCCTGTTGTTGTGCCCCACTGGTGACTTGGGAGCCTGGTACCCAGTTTCCCACTGAAGCTTGCCTTCTGGGTTAGAGAGAAGGCCCTTGTTCGCCACGTCTTTCTGAGCTTCTGTAAGTAGATCTTGTTGACTCCCCTTACTTTGCTTCCAACTCTACTTCCACTTCCTGGATCCCAAATGGAGAAGGGGTCACCTTCTTCTGGGTATTAGCCTGTAAGTCACAATACTTTTGTTCTTCTGTGCATAAAATTGTTGCTTTTTCTCTTTTATTATCATTTTTGGTTGCATACATGAATGTGTACATTCAAACATGGTTCATATAGAAATAATTTTAGTACTTTATATCTCAAATATTATATTTTCCATTTATCATAGTTTGGACATCACAAGAAAGCAGAAAGAAGAAAATAGCAATCACTACCACTCTAAAGTAAGCACTATTAACATTTTGGTTCATGTTCTTGTAATATTTTAATGTTTATTTGTTGCACTGAGGTCATACTATATACCACAGTTCAATATCTATTCACAAAATCATATTCATAGCCAGGTGAGGTAGTTTACCTCTTTCATCCAAGCATTTTGAGAAGACAACAAGGGGAATCACAAGTCCAGTTTCCACTGGGAAACTTGGCAAGAAATTGTGTCAAAAAAATTAAGTAAAGAGACTGGAGATGCACAGAGCAAAGGTCTTGAGTTCAATCCCCACTACTAAATACTAAATAAAAGCATCTTTAGAGCATTTTATCATCATTTAATATTATATGAAAGCTTTTTAAAAATATATGTATAATATATATGGATATAGTTTATTCTTTTTTAATTTAAAGAGAAACAAAAGCATGTAAAGGGTGGAGATAATACAGAATTTCAAAAAAATGTAAGGAATAAGAAATCACTAGTTGACAAATTACACATTGTCCTCTTAGAAATAGTTGTTCAAGTTACAAAATTAAAGCATACAAAGTAGATATTCAAACAGAGTGTAAACAGCTATGCATGCATGAGTCTCTACATGTATTTCTATCCTTTCTGTATTAGAGGGAAAAACAAAACATAGCAACACAAAACAAAACAAATTCTTACAAAAGCATGAAAACAAAAAGGCATATAAAACCACAGTACAAGGTGATCTACAATGATCACTGTGTTGTTTTTTATTATCTTCAATAGAATTGTCTATATCACCAGGCGTAAATGAATATAGAAGTATAATTGAATATAGCAGTGCATAACCATATTAGAAAAAATAATACATTTTATACAGTATAAAACTTCAAAGGCAGGTAATAATCAAACCATAGTGGATATTCAAGTGAATCTTGTCATCTTCAGTGCAGTTGCCTATACTCTCAGACTTGATACTATCAATCATAACAGCATTGAATAAAATCTATCAATACAAAACAGTGATCTAACAAACCAGATTCGATTACAATCCGTCATGGTAAAACAGTGTAGGTCTTACAGAGCTTTAGATTGAGTTAATAGGAAATTAAGGATGATTACCATACAATATCCTGTTATTTTTGTGATTGCTGTCTGTGCCCTCATATCTGGTACAGGTAGCATGACTGGAACAGAATACAATACATCTAAGCAGAGTGGTGTGAGTAATGTGCGTTTTAAATCCTGGTGCACTATTAACAATGTAGCGTATCAAGGCCATCTATGTTAGAGATTCTAGCCATCCTTCTCTGCCTCATTTCTGCTATGCTATTTTTCTGCCTTTGTTTGTCTAGTTTTCTCCTTCATTCTACTGCCACTCATTGAGGCCTTTCTGCCACTGTTCCTAAAATCTTGGTATTTTTTTCTCTCTCTAGAAAGCCCTTCAGTATTCTCTGTAGGGTTGGATTGGTGGTCACAAACTCCCCCAGTTCCCCTTTGTCATGGAAGCATCTTGTTTCTCCATTAATTTCTAGTGACAGTTTTGCAGGGTATACCAATCTGGGCTGGAGGCTATTTTCTTTTAGGGCTTGGAAGACTTCGCTCCAAGCTCTTCTTGATCTGATGGTCTGTGTCAAGAAGTCAGCCATGATCCTGATGGGTTTACCTTTATAGGTAATCTGTTTCTTTTCTCTGACAGCTTTTAATATTCTGTATTTATATTGAATTTCTGGTATCTTGATTATTATATGTCTGGGTGTAGATCTGTTTTGGTTGTAGGTGGCTGGAGTTCTGTATGCCTCACATAACCGAATGTCATTTTCTTTTTCCATGTTCGGGAAGTTTTCCTTAATTATTTCTGTGAGCAGCCTTTGTAATTCACCTGTTTTTTTTAAACTTTTTTATTTAAAGAAAAAATTTTGAAACAGAAAGAGGGTAGAAACAACACAAAATCTCAAAAACAAAACAAAACAAAAATAGTAACCAATAAGAAATCACTAGTTGATAATTACATACTTTCCTCTTAGATGCAGTTGTTCAAGTTACAAATGTAAAGCCCACAAAGTAGACATCCAAACAGTGAGACTGCAGTCAGTTTTGTTCATCCATCCAACTAAAACTTTAGCAGTATGGTTATTAATTCCATGCACTCAAACATACATGCAGTTATATCTTTTAGAATACTCTCTTTTCCTTTTTTTCTTTACAGTAACTGTAATCCATTCTCATAAACTACTTAGAAGTTCTACACATGTTTAAGTCTCTACACATATACCTAACCTTTCTGTATTAGAGGGAGGAACAAATCAAAACAAGTCAACAATACAAATTCCTAGAGAAACACAAAATGAAAAGAACATACAAAAACACAACACTAGATGATCTGTGGTAGTCACTATGATGTCTCTTGTTATTTTCAATAAAATTGTCTATATCGTCAAATATAATATAAATAGCATTGCATTACACTATTAATAAAATCTAAACATTGGAGACATTATAGGACTTCAAAGGCAGTTAACAATCAAACCAGAATGGGTATCTAATTGAATCCTGTCATCTTCAGAGTAGTTGCCCCTATTCTCAGACTTGACACTCTCAAGCATATAAGATTCAAATAAAATCAGTCAAGATAAAACAGTGATATAACCAATCTTCTCTGTCTTATGTCTGTCATGCTATTTTTCTGTCACTGTTTGTTTACTTTTCTCCTTCATTCCACTGTCTGCCCCTTTCTTTGAGGCCTTTCTGCCATTATTGCTGGAACCATGGTGATTTTATTCTCTCTCTCTCTAGAATGTCCTTCAGTATTCTTTGCAGGGTTGGATTGGTGGTCACAAACTCCCCCAGTTCCTCTTTGTTGTGGAAATATCTTGTCTCTCCATTAATTTTGAGAGACAGTTTTGCAGGGTACATCAATCTGGGTTGGAGGTTATTTCCTTTCAGGGCTTGGAATATTTTGCTCCAAGCTCTTTATGATTTGATGGTTTGCATTGAGAACTCTGATGTGATTTTGATGAGTTTTCCTTTATAGGTAATCTGTTTCTTTTCTCTTATGGCTTTTAATATTCTGTTCTTGTGATGGAGTTCTGGGATCCTGATTATTATATGTCTGGGTGTAGATCTGTTTTTGTTGTAGTTGGCTGGAGTTCTATATGCCTCATTTATCTGAACTTCACTTCTGTTACCTATGTTTGGGAAGTTATCCTTAATTATTTCTGTGAATAGACTTTTTATTTCATTTGTATTTGTTGCTGCATCTTCATTCACATATTTTATTCTTAGGTTATAAATCCTCTCATCATCTTCTAGCCTTTGTATTGTTGCTTCCTTGTTATTTTTAAGAGATCCTTCTTTTCACAATCATACTTTGCAAATCTATCTTCATGTTTTGAAAGTTTGTCTTTAGTTTCTGTTAAAACGTTTTGCCAGGTTTCAATGGAGTTTTTAATTTCCTGATATTCTCTTTGGATCTGTTTCTTATATTCTAGATTTTATTTATATTCTTTATCAAAGGCTTCTCTCCTTTCTCTGGGCTCCTCTATTCTTTCATTTGTGTCTACTTGAGGATTACCCAGGACTTCTTTTTTTAATCTTCTTATATCTTGCTTCACCTGAGTTAGAATTTCAGATTTAAATTCAACAATGAGGTCATGGAGGTATTTCTTTATTTCCGATGAGGCTGTCTCTGACATTACAGGTTTGCTTCTCTCAACCTTCTCTGCATTTACCTATACTGGACTCACTTTCCACAGTTGGGGTCCTTTTTCTCTTTGTTTTGTCATGTTCCCCGCCCCCTTCAGACAGGTAGGTGGTGGAGGTCTCTGGGCCCCTTGCACTGCCCACAGTTTTTCTGCAGTGCACTTGCTAGGGAAGTACCACCCCCAAGTCCGCTGTGGATCTTCGAGTTGCACACTGAGAGCTGACTCCTCCCCCTATGCCAGTCAACCAGTTTATGCATCAACAAGTTTGTGTGTTCCCTGGGGATGCCACTGGCCCAGAAAAGCCTAGTCCCAGGCTATTGGGTTTCAACCAGGGGTGTGGCCCAGCCCGAGCAGATCCGACCAATCTGCTTTGGACTAGGAGTCTTCGGCGGATGCTGCCTCAGGTTTTGATTCAAGCCGGCCCTGCCAAACTACAAAATGTAGCCCATACGGTCCTCCTGATCTGGGGAAATCCAGTTTCCGTCACTCACCAAAGTTCAGGCACCTCGACTGGCTGCCTCCACTCCCTGCCGCAACACCTCCTCCAGCTGAGGGTCTGGAGCTTATCGACCTCTGCTCTTGGAAGGGCTGTGATCTCAGCTTGATCATGAGTCACCTAACTCTAAGACATGCTGGTACAGTGACCCGGGGCTTGCCCAGCTCCAGCTCTCTGTCCACGCTTGTTCTTCTTTCTTTCTTTTTTCTTTTTTTTCCTCAGTTTCTTCCTGGGTCATGAGAATTCCTTTCCTTTTGTCTGGCTTTCTCCAGGTTGCCAGTTGTTTTTATTTATTTTTTCTCAGAGAAGCTCTCTTATCATGCCATCAGGCATTTGGCCATCTTGTAATCAATTTGCCTGTTTGTATTCTTGCTTCTTTGCTCATGTTTCTTATTCTTAAACTTTAGATTCTCTTGTCATCTTCCAGCCTTTGTATTGTTACTGCCTGTTTCCTTGTTTTTAAGAGATCTTTCCTTTCACGATCACACATTGCAAGTTTTGATAGTCTATCCTTAGATTCTTTAGGTGTTTTGCCAGCTTTCAATGGAGTTTTTAATTTCCTGGTAGTCTCTTTGAATCTGCTTCATGTATTCTATATTTTCTATATATTCTTTATCAAATGGTTCTCTCCTTTTTTGTGTTCCTCCCACCTACCATCTGTATCTTCCTGAGAGATGCTTCCTGAGAGCATTTCTTTTATTACTGTACTCATATCTTGCTTTACCTGATTTAATATTTCAGTTTTGAGCTCATCTACAAGGTCCTGAAGATATCTCTTAATGTCCATTGAAGCCATGTCTGATGTTGTGTTTTTGTTGCCCTCAGTCTCCATTGTTTTTCCCTCTCCTGGATCGGTGTTCTCAGGTTTCTGGGCTGGGGGCCTCCTCTTGCCTCTCTCTCCTATCATGGTCCTGGCTTCCTCTGCACAGGTCCCAGCCCTCTTCCCTGTTGGCCACAGTTCCTCTGAATCATGCTGGCAGGGAACTCTACCCTCTCCTGCCTGCCCCTCCCCACCGGGCCATCCAAACTTCAGGGGCCTTCACCTGGTTAGTGCATGCTAGGCCCAGGGAGTTGATCTGGATCAGCTCATTGGGTCCCTGCCAGGGGTGTGGCCTAGTCCAAACAAATCTCACTAATCTGCTCTGGAGAGGGAGCAACCAACTGAAGTCACTGTTGCTCCCATTTCAGCCTCCTCCTGCCCAATTCCAGCATGTCACCCATTTGGTCGTGCCCTTCCTGTGGAGAGTGTCTGATTCCCAGCACTGACTGGATTAATAAAGGTCCTTTTGCCGGCTTTACTCTCTGTTGGGCTCACCAATCCATGACTTCTGTGCTGCTGTGGTTCCTGTGAGTGGCAGTGGGAACGAGTTTGGGTGGCTCAGCCAGCCAGCGTGGATTCAAGCTGGCACAAATTCAGGCCAGCACAATCTTGGTGGGTTGCAGGAAAAACACTGTGTCCTGTAATTTTTAGCTGTTCCAGTTGTAGTCTTGACATGTTTGATGAGCTTTTTTATGTTTTAATTTCTTCCTGTGTCAAGGGGATCCATCTCCCTCTGTCTGGGTCTCTCCAGGGTGATTTATTCTGGCATATGGGTTTTTTCTCCTGGGAGGCTTTGTATTTTGTTGCACATTGATCAGCCATCTTGACTTCTTCCTAGTTTATCTATTCTTGTACTATTAAGGTTTTGGGTTACTTCTAATAGTTTGCAAATTATAAATGTTGCAGTACTGGTCTTTTTTCTACACATTATTTTTATTATACTTCTCATTATTTTATTTGAAAAAATTTCATGACATTTTTTACTATTGGGTTAGCAAGTATGACATTTGTCAAAGCTCTTGATAAATGCTGTAACTTAGACTTTAAATGTGCCTTGAAACTTTATGTGTTAAAGCATTGGTTCCTTGTATGTTAGTATTGGGAGGCAATGGAATCATACAGGTAGGGTTTAATGAGACATTATAGGTCATTGAAGATTTACTCTTGAAGGAACTGGGGGACTTCTTCTGTTCTTCTGTTCTTTCTCTTTGTTTCCCAGCTACCATAAAGTGAAGAACTTGCTCTTTTGCCATGATGCACTGTTGCAACACTGGCCTAAAAGCAATAGGGCCAACTGATAATAGACTGAGACTTTCACAACTGTGAGCAAAAACAAACCTTTCCATTATTTAAGTTGATTATCTTAGGTGTTTTATTATAGTAATAAGGCTAACACAATATTTATTTCCAAATTGTGTAAGTGTGCATCAATTAGTTTTTTTCAACAGCACTCTAAAGAGATAACCATTTTTTTCTGAATCTTCTCCAATTTGAATTTAAATTGGGGAAAATATCTTATTTAAAATTACACTGTTGATTTCATATAGTTACTCACTATTTGTATTTCCACTATTTATCCATGTCTGTATCTGGACTTTATTCTGATGGCATTGATGACAAGCTGAATATTTTTCACTGGAGGAAGAAAAAGATGTGATTCGTATTTTCAAAAGCTCTTCTTGATAATAAGAGAATGGATAAAACTACAAACAGGGAACTGAGGTAAGAAACTCTTAATATAAATCTTGATAAAGAATGACAGTGACTTTCCCTAGAGAAATGGTCATGGAACCAAAGAAAAGTAGATATTTAGGAGGTGAAATAATGGATAATTTTTAGAACATAGGCAGGCAGGATGAGCAACTAGTCCAGGGTTTCTTGGTTTCAGCACAATTGATGTTTGGGGCTGAATAATTCTCAGTGTGCATGAATGTCCTGTGAATTATAGGATGTTTAACAGTATGCTTAGCCTCCACTCACTAATTTAAATAGCATCTTTTTCCAAGTGTGACAAACAAAGTGTCTTGAAACACTGTCAAATTTACCCCTGAGTGGAGACTACTCAACTAGTCAAGGGTGATTTGTGGAATTTGAGCTTTAGTAACCCTATAAAGGAATATAGGGAATAGAGTAGATTTCAATGCTGAGGGAAACAGTGATCTAAGTGAAATTTTGGAAAAATATGGAGAGTGTGGTACTAAGTGACTGTAATAGTTGGAGCTTCAAAGGACTTGTCTGGAGATTCAGATTTTAGTGTCGCTGATATACAGACAAGTATCAGGAGAATGATTAGAGGAAAGAGAGAACTGGAGGTCTATCAACATGTAAGAAAGAAGAAGACTTTAGAACTGAGGAATTTATGAGTTATCAGAGAGATATGGAAGAAAAGTAGAAGAGTCTAGTGTCATAGAGATTGACACAAGATACTTAGAAGTAGCAAAGTCTCAAAGTCAATTAAGATAAGAACTAAAGAATATCCATTGAAATTAGTGGCCAGAAAATTATTATCAGTTACTTGCACAATAGCTGTTTCAGTTGAGAATTAAGGTTGGGAGTCCCTCTAAAGTTGATCAAGTGATGACTAGAAATTCAAGAAGTAAAAGCAGAGAACAGAAACACTTTTCTTAAACTGTTGCTGTGGAAAGAAAGAGACAGAAGGGCAGTAGATAGTCAAATGGGGTTAAGAGGAAGTTTATTTTCAATTTTTAAAAATAATTTTGACACAATTGTAGATTTACATACAGTTATAAAAAGTGATACAGAGAGATCCATGTACTTTTTACCCAGTTCCCTGATGGTAAACTTCTGGAAAACCATACTCTAATATTACAATTATATTACAATGAGTACAATTGATACAATCTACCAGTCTTATGGTCTTATTCAGATTTCCTCAGTTTTATTTGTGTGTGTTCAGTTATATGTAGTTTTATTACATATGTAGGTATATGTATCCATCACTGTATTCAAGGCCAGAAAGGTTCATCAAGCATAAGAATCTCTCATCTTGCTCTTTATAAGCACATCTACCTCCCTCAAGTCTTATTACCCTTATTTTAATCTCTAGCCACTTCTAATCTGCTTTGAGTTTCTACAGTTCTATCATTTAAAATGTTCTGTACATGGAATTATACAACACATCCCAAAATTTCTTGGAGATTCATCCAAGTTATTGTGTTTATTCATAATACAACTGTAAGGATGTCTAGGTTATTTCCAGTTTGGAGTCTTTATACATAAAGTTGCTATGAACATTAGTGTGCAAGTTTTTATGACAGCACAGATTATCATTTCTAAGGGCTAAATGTTCAAGACTGAAATTGCTCAGGTATACAGTGTTTGTACATTTAGTTTTGTAAGAAGATGCCAAACTGCTTTCCAGAAGGTGTAAACTACTTTCCATTCCCATCAGCAATTAAAGAGTGATTCATTTCTCTCTCTCTTCCCCAGCACTTGGTTTGGTTTTATTTTGGACATTCTGATAATTGAGTGTAATGATATCTCACTGTGTATTTAATTTCCCTAATAGCTAATGGTGCTGAACACCTTTTTATATAATTATTTATTTGCTATCTGCAGTGAAATATCTGTTCATATGTTTTCCCATTTTTCTAACAGGATCTTTTGTTTTCCTTGTGTCTTGAGAGTTGTTTCCTAGATAGATGAAAAAAACCACTTTTTTTTTGTTTTTGCTTCTGTATGTAGCTGTCTTTTCCTAGAGTCTTATATGGAGCAAAAGTTTGTTTTTATTTTATTTTGATGAGATTGAGTTCATTGATTTCTCCTTTTACAGATCATGCCGTGGGCATCAACTCTAAGAACTTCAATTAGCTCTAAGTATCAAAAATTTTATTGAAATAACTTTCTAAAAGTTTTAGAGTTTTATGTTTTACATTTAAATCTATGTGTTAGATTTAGGTCAAGTAAAATTTTTTTTTGGTCTATGAATAATTGCTTCAGGACAATTTATGGAAAGTCTCTCAATTTTTTTATAATGCATGAAATTTAAACATATATAAAGCCTGAGGGAAATGAGTTATTGAATATGTTAGGTCAACAATATAGAAATAATAGAAGCACAGGTCTATGAGAAGGTGAGAAGAAATGAGGTCCAGTTTCGGTACTTTAGTTTTGTGTTTAACGAATGTAAAGAAGAGTAGGCCTGTAACTGTCATTTTCTTCTTGCCAGAATCAATTGGAATTATGGGTATTATAGTCAAAATTACAATTTTGAGAGCTTTGCCATGTTGCTGATTCATCTTTACTTCTTAGCTCTCATTACTATGGAATTATGTCAATCTTTTACTCAGTATTATTAAGGTCAATACATTCAATCGTATGGTTATTAATTTTGCATATACTTCACGTGTAGTACATAGTTGTTATGTTATGAAGTGATTCTGGGCTTGCAGGGTTTATAATCAAGTTGACAAGTTTACACACAGCAAAATAACCAAAAATGTAAAAAATATTTTGAAATACTAAAGACAGATCCCAAGTTCACTATTAAAAATATTCAGTTCCAGCATGTCAGAACTGAAAACTTTTTCCTCTTTTTTGACTGATGGTAAGACTTACAGGCTTTGAAATATAAAATGTTCCACTGTGCTAAGATCACAGCATTCAATAGCTAAGCTGTAGATACAACTATATTCATCTATCTATATCTATAAAACTATATAGTGTAATAAACTAAGACTAAATCCAAAAAATTGTTGCCAAACGAATTTGATGGGGGTTTATTTTAGACGGTATACTTATACCCCTTCATTACTATTATTAGTTATTATTTCACCTTGTGGTGCTGGAGGCTGAACTCAGGATCTTTCATAGGCAAGACAAATGCTCTACCACTGATCTGTATTCCCATCCCTCCTTACTATTATTTTTAATAAATTTTAACTGCATGTATTTAAGGTGTACAAAATAAGATACATATGCTTAACTATAGTGGGACAAATTAACATTATCATCTCACATAGAATTTGATAGAGAAAATCAAAGTTCTATTTTCTAAAATGTTTGGGCCCCATAATTGGGGAAAAAGCATTACAGAGACCTTTAAAAATATTTATGGTACAGGTAAAACTCTCCAAAATATTTCAGCAATTAAATCTGAGATTCAAATGAGGAGTAATTTGTTCGTAAGTATGTAATTTGACATCACTGAACACTTGTAAGAAACAGAAGTTCTTAGCCTGCATTCAAGACCCGCTTGAGTAAAATTTGTGGTGAGCCTTAGTAATATGTGCTTCCCTGTAGGAAATTCTGATGCACGATAAAATATTTTATTGTGTATATTTAAAATGTACAACTGATGACTTGATATACTTAGGTATAGTTAACTGTTATCAAGCAAATTAACATTCCCATCCTGCTTTATAATTGCCCTTTTAATTTGAGAACCACTGACATAGCAACTAGATGACAGAGGAAATTAAAGACCCCAACCACAAAGTAATGATAAAGTGATATAAATGTTAATTACCCTGATTCAATTAGTACATGCTATATACATAATATATATATATATATATATATATAATGTATATAATATATACATACCACCACATATCTCATGATTACATACAATTATTACCTATTAATAAAAATTTAGCACATCTTCATGGAAATGGAACTGTTAACTATCCCGATTTAGTTATTGTGCCTTATATACATGTATCAAATTATCATAAATACCCATGAATTTATACAATTGAAATAATTCTTTTGAAGTAGGTAATATTCAGGATTTAAGTTTAGATGTTTCTGACTTAAAATTCAATAGAAGTGTTATTGTATTTTTTGTCCTCTAAAAGTAGAAAGAAGAGATTAATGTGAGCTCAGATAGTACTGATGATTTCAAAGAAGTACATTGAAATATAATTCACTTAAATCTAGAAGATGAGAACATAAGAGTTTTGTAATATAGATCCCTAGAAAACTAGTCTGCTCCTCAATTATATCAGGAAGAAAAATAATCATCGATAACTCCCTGCTTTATATCCTTCATGTTAAGGTACTATAATTTATTTTGCTATATTTTAAAAAATCAAGATAGTAATTTAGCTTATTTGTCAAAATTAAGAGTTATGAGCTATGTAAAGAAGTTCTCAAATATTACCAAGATGGTTATTGATCTATTTAGTATTTTTGATATCTAAGTATATTTTCCTGATAATTTTATGTCTTAAATTCCCACTTTCATCGCAATTTTCAGCATACAGTATGAGAAATTTTTAAAAAATGCAATTGAATACTACTAAAACATTCTTTTGCCAGTAAATGATGGTTATTTGTGTGGTCCCAGGCAAGGATCCATATCAACTAGGAGAATATAGGTTTCAACTTAAAGAGTCAGTAAAGGTACAGAGGAAAGGGGAAAAATTGAATTCATTGATCATTTTGTTCCTTATTCACTGACAAACATGATGATTTAGTTCTTAAAGCCAGCAAAGGGACATTAATATGGATGTGTTTAGAATGGGATCCAGCAAAATACAAACCTAATACACCCTTAGGGCATGTCCCAATAACTGTCAGATTGATCTCTTTCAAAAAAGAATGCAGTGTTGGAAAGTAAATCACTATAGTAACACAGTGGCTAACAATACTACCAAACTCACCCTACCTTTGAATTTTCTTTTTGTTGTTGTGTGTTAAACATTGCTCTAAGGGAAGAAATGAATATATTCAGTTATCAGTTAGCAATTAACCATCTTGGTTTAGGAAAGTTATTATTTGCTGCATAACAAATTGCATCAGCATTCAGTGGTTTAAAACAATAACAGTAATAATGTTTGCGAATCTCCACTTTGGGCAAGGCTTAGTGGGGACAGTATGCTCCTGTGATGCTTAGTGACTGATGGATCTGTGTTGTGGCTGTGGGCTAGCATCGCAGGAAAGCTATGCGGACTTGCAAGTTTGGCTGTTGTCTCAGACATTAGCTGTGGTTTTCTGCTAAAACACCAAATGTGACTTCTTTCCTTGGTCAGTTTTTCACAAGATTGTGACTGGATTTCAAGGATGAGGAGAGAGGAAGAGAGGGGAAGGTGGAGCACTGGAGTAGCATCACTATTTATGAATTGGATTTTGAAGTCACACTGGGTGTATTCTATATAATGAAGCTGTCACAAAGTCTAACAGGTTTAAAGGGAGGAGAAATAGAACGTATGTTTTAATAGAATAGTGACAAGTTTCTGGGATAAGCAAGTAGAGGTATTGCTGAAAATACATTCATCCACTAGAGCTTAAAAATTATACTTGACTGCAATTAGTTTTTTTTTATTTTGAAATAATTTTAGGCTTACAGATAAGTTACAAAAATAGTAAAGAGCTCCCATGTACACTTAACCAAGTTCCCACATATGTCATATATAACCATACAATGATGGCAATTGAAAGAAACAACCTTGATGCAATACTATTAACCAAACTATAGAGCTTATGTGGATTTCATCAATTTTCCTCCAAATATCCTTATTCCATTTTAGGGGCTATTTCATGATCCTGTATTGGTTGTATCTCCACAACCTTCTGCAACCTACAGTATTCCCTTGCTTTTTATGGTCTTCACACTTTTGGAGAGTACTTGTTTTTCTTTTTCTGTTTTTTTTGGGGGGGGTACTGGGAACAGAACTCAGGACCTCATGCTTGTCCAGCAGGTGCTGTGCCACTAGCTACATCACTGGCCTCTTGAAGAGTACTTTTTAATAATTCCATATGACATACCTCCACTTGAGTTTGTCTGATGCTTTCTCATGATCAGACTGAGGTTATACATTCTTGAGAAAAATACTACAGCAGTGATATTCTCTTAAAGTGTATCATATCACAGAGTACATTATTCTGACATGTATTACTGCTGATGTAATCACCAGTAATACACGTTGATCACTTAATCTTCCAGGTGGTGTCTACCAGTACTTTTGACTATAAACTTGCTACATATGTCCCTTGGTATGGATAGGGGATTGGTTCCAGGATCCTTGCAGATATCAAAATCTAAGGATTTTTAAGTCTGTTATATATGTAAAATGGCATATTTTGCAAAGCACTTTTGCTCATCTTTAGTGTATACTCTAAACAACCCCCTAACTACTTATAATAACTAGAACATTGCAAAATATATTTAAATAGTTGCTACATTTTATTGCTTGGGGAATAATTGCAAGAAAAGTCTGTACATATCTACTACACATAAAGTTTTCTATATATTTGATCCATATTTGGTTGCACCTGAGAGGGTGGAAACTGTACAGAGGGTACAGAAGATGAGCTGTATTTATATGCTTATAATTACTAAATACTTTGTATATACATTTTGAGACTAAGAAATATATTGTTTCTTTTTAAAAATTTTTTATTTAAAGGGATAAAACAGAAAAAGGAGAGAAATATTACAGAATTTCAAAAAAACATAAACAGTAAGAAATCACTAGTTGATAAATTACATATTGCTCTTTTAGAAATAGTTGTTCAAATTATAAAATTAAAGCACACAAAATGGACACTCAAGCAGTGAGACTGCAAACAGATCTGTTCAACAATCAAACAAGAACTAAGAAATGTGGGTATCAATCCTGCATACGTAAATATACGTGCAGTTATATTTTATAGCATTTTCTATTTTCTCTTTTTTATGATAGCAATTATACATATTTTATTTAAAGAGAAAAAAACAGGAAAAAGGTAGAAATATAACAGAATTTCAAGAAAAGAAGATAAACAGCAAGAAATCACTAGTTGATACATTACATATTGTTCTTTTAGAAATAGTTATTCAAGTTACAGAATTAAAGCACACAAAGTGGACACTAAAGCAGTGAGAGTACAAACAGATCTGTTCAACAATCCAACAAGAACCTAGAAATATGGTCATCAATCTCACACATCTAAACATACAAGCAGCTATAACTTTTATACCGCTTCCTATTTTCTATTTTTTACAATAGCAAGTATACATTTTTAAAATTTTATTTAAAGAGAATAAAAAAAACAAAACAGAAAAAAGGATAGCAACAATATAGAATTCTAAAAGAAAGAAAGAAAAAAGAGAATGAGAAAAAGCCCCACTAAAAAATCAGTAATTTATAAATTACGTACTGTCATCCTGGATGTAGTTGTTCAAGTTACAAAGTTAAAGGGTACATAGTAAATATTCAAACAGTCAGACTACAAACAGTTCTGCTCAAAGATCAAACAAAGATTCAGCAATATGGTCATCTCAAACATACATGCAGTTATATTCCTTAGAACACTTTCTTTTCCTCTCCTTTTTACAATAGCAATTACATATTTTGGCTTTATTACTCCTGTAGTGCTTATTTACTTTTTACACTAAAGACACAATATGATATTTATCAATATGATTCTTATTTATTTCACTAATGAGGATAGTCTCAAGTTGTCTCCATTTGCCTATGAAGGCCCTAAGATCATCCTTTTTTATAGCTGAGTAATAATTCATTGTATAAAAGTGCCATATCTTTTTCATCCACTCTGTAGTTGATGGGCATCTTGGTTATTTCCAGGATTTAGCTATCACAAATTGTGCAGCTATGAACATGGGTGCACATGTATCACTGCGATATGAACTATTCAGTTCTTCAGGGAAAATGCCCAGGAGGGGGATAGCTGGATTGAATGGGGCTTCCAATCCTAATCTTCTGAGAATTGTCTGTATGGATTTCCATAATGGTTGCACCAGTCTACATTCCCACCAAGAGTGGAGCAGTGTTCCTTTTTCCCAGCAGTCTCTCCAACATTTAGTATCAGTTGATTTCTTGATGGCAGCTATTCTTTCCAGAGTAAGGTGGAATCTCAATGCTGTTTTAATTTGCATTTCTCTAAAGACCAGTGATGGTGAACATGTCTTCATGTATTTATTTGCCATTTGTATATCTTTCTCTGAGAACTGTGTGTTCATCTCAGATGCCCATTTTGGAAGAGGATCTTTGAATTTAGGGGGCTTGATTTTTTCAATTCTTCATATATTCTAGACACAAGTCCTTTGTCTGAGGGGTTGCTGGTTAAAATTTTTTCCCACTCTGTTGGTTTTCTTTTCACTCTGTTGGTGATTTCCTTTGAAGGGCAGAAACTTTTCGATAATGTGAGATCCCATTTGTTGATTCTTAGAAGTGCTTCCTGTGCAGTTTGCATTTGCTTCATGAATTCTCTGCCTACCCTTATGTCTCCAAGACATCTACCTACCTTGTCTCCAGTAGATTTAGTGTTTCTGTTTTAATATTGAGGTCTTTGATCCATTTAGACTTTAGTTTTGTGCATGGTGATATGCATGGATCTAGTTTCAGTTTTCAGTATGTAGGGAGCCAATTTTTTCAACACCATTTATTAAAGAGACTATCCTCCCAGTGGACATATTTAGCCCCTTTGTCAAATATCAGGTGGCTGAGTGTCGTTGTAGTTGTGCTTGCATCTTCTAATCTGTTCCATTGATCCTCAGGTCTATTTCATTGCCAGTTCCAAGATGATTGTACCACTGTGGCTTTATAGTACTGTTTCAAGTCAGGAATTGAGATGCCTCTTGCCTTGCTTTTGTTGCCTAGAATTGCCTTTGCTATTCTAGGTTTCTTCTGTTTCCAAATGAATTTTAGTAGTGTGTTCTCTAGATCTGTGTGGTATGTCAATGGTATTTTGACTGGGATTGTGTTAAATCTGTATAACAGTTTTGGGATTTTGGCCATTTTCACAATGTTGGTTCTTCCTAAGCAAGAGCAAGGAATGTCCTTCCATTTTCTAATATCCTCTTCAATCTCCTTTTTCAGCATAGTATAATTTTCAGCATATATGTCTTTTACATTTTTAGTTAGGTTGATTCCTAAGTATGTCATTTTTTTAGATGTTATTGTAAAGGGCAATATTTCCATAATTTCTCTCTCATTGAGTTTTTTGTTTGAGTACAGGAATGCTATTGATTTTTGAGCGTTGACTTTGTATCCAGCCACACTGCTGAACTTGTTTATTACCTCTAGCAGTCTTTCAATGGAGTCTTTTGGGTCTTCTATATAGAGTATCATGTCATCTGCAAATAGTGATTAATTAAATTTTTCCTTTCCTATCTTTACTGATTTTATCTCTCTCTCTTGTCTGATTGCTCTGGCCAGTGCTTCCAGAACTATGTTGAAAAGGAGTGGTGAGAATGGACATCCTTGTTTTGTTCCTGATTTTAAAGTGAAAGCTTTCATTTTTTGTCCATTTAGTATAATGTTGGCTGTTGGTTTGTCATAGATGGCCTTTATGAGGTTGAGGTAGACACCGTGCATTCTGAGTTTCTGAAGGGTTTTTATCATGAACATGTGTTGCACTTTGTCAAAAGCTTTTTCTGCATCTATTGAGATGACCATGTGGTTTTTGTTTTTGGCTCTGTTGATGTGGTGCATTACATTTATTGATTTGTGTTATGTTAAACCATCCCTACATTCTTGCAACGAACCCCACTTGGTCATGATATATAATCTTCTTGATGATTTGTTGCATTCTATTTGCCAGAATTTTTTGAGAATCTTTGCATCAATGTTCATTAGTGTGATTGGCCTATAGTTCTCTTTTTTGCTTGCATCTTTCTCTGGACTTGGTATCAGAGTAATACTTGCCTCCAGGAATGATTTAGAGAGTATTTTTTTTCTCAATTTCATTGACGAGTTTTAGGAGTACTGGCATCAAATCTTCTTTAAATTCCCTGTAGAATTCAGCTATGAATCCATCAGGACCTGGGCTGTTCTTTGTTGGTAAGTTTTTAATTATATTTTCAATTTCAATAGCTGGTATTGGGTTATTTAAAATTGCTATATCTTCTTGATTGAGCTTTGGTAGTTCATATGTTTCTAGAAATCTGTCCATTTCCTCTGTGCTTTCCACTCTGTGAGTAGAGATTTTTAAAGTAGGTATTCATGATCTTTTGAATTTCCATGAGATCTGTAGTAATTTCTCCCTTTTCAGTTTTTATAGCATGAATTTGGGTTTTTTCTTTCTTTTTCTTGATAAGGTTAGCTAAGGGTTTGTCAATTTTGTTTATTGTCTCAAAAAAACCAGCTTTTAATGCATTAATTCTTTGTATTGTTTTTTTAGTTTCAATTGCATTGATTTCTTCTCTAATGTTTACAATTTCCTCTCTTCTATGAGCTTTGGGTTTGGCTTGCTCTTCTTTTTCTAGAAGCTTGAGATGGAGCATTAGGTTGTTTATTTGTGCTCATTCTGTTTTCTTGATATGACAGTTTATTGCTATATATTTCCTTCTTAAGACTGCTTTCATTGAATTCCACAGATTACAGTATGTTTTTTCTATATTTTCATTGAATTTTAGGTATTGTTTTATTTCTTCTTTAATTTCATCTGTAGCCCACTGGTTGTTCAAAAGGTTCTTATTTAATTTCCATGTATTTATGCAGGTTTTACAATTTCTTCTGCCATTAATTTCCAATTTCAGTGCACTATGGTCAGATATTATGCATGGTATGATTTCAATACCTTTGCATTTACTTAAGAGTGTTTTATGGGATAATATATGGTCTATTTTGAAGAATGTCCCATGTGCAGCTGAGAAGAATGTATATTCTGATGTGGTTGGGTGGAACACTCTGTAAACAACTACTAAGTCCAATTGATCGCAGGTATGATTAAGTTCTGTTATTTCTTTGCTGACTTTTTGTGTAGTTAATCTATCTCTTTTTGACAATGGGCTGTCAAGATCTCCTGTTATAATTGTGTTCTTGTGTATTTGGTTTTTTATGTCCATTAGTATCTGTCTTAGTTGGCTGCTCCTGTATTTGGCACATATATATTTGTAATTGTTAGTTCTTCCTCTTGAATTTTACCACTAACAAATATATAGTGACCTTCTCTATCTCTTTTAATCATTTTAGGTTTGAAGTTCACATTGTCTGCAAATAGAATAGCTTTTTTCTGGGTTTCTGTTGCATGGAATACTATTTTCCATCCTTTGACTTTTCACCCATGAGTTTCAATTTGGGTCAGATGTGTTTCTGGTATACAGCATATTGTGGGGTCCTGTTTCTTGATCCATTCTGTCCATCTATTTCTTTTTATAGGTGATTTGAGGCCATTTATATTTATGAATATCACTGATATGTACTGGCTCAACTTTGCCATGTTATGTTCCAGTTGTTTCTTTCTGCTTTTCCTCTGATTTAATTGCTTCTCTTACCTGGTAGTTTCTTTCTGTTGTTGTTTTGGGGATTGTGGTCATTTTTATCTCTGTCTAGTATGTCTTTCAGTACTCTTTCTAGGGTTGGTTTGATGGACATGAATTTCTTCAGTTGTTCTTTGTCACGGAAGTATCTTGTTTCTCCATTAAATTTGAATGAAAGTTTTGCTGGGTACATCAGTCTCGGTTGAAGGTTGTTTCCTTTCAGGGCTTGAAATACCTCACTTCAAGCTCTTCTTGACCTCATGGTTTGTGCTGAAAAGTCTGCCATGCTTCTAATGGGCTTTCCTTGATAGTTGAGTTGTGTCTTTTCTCTGACAGCTTTTAATATTCTGTTTTTATGCTATGTTTGAGATCTTAATTATTATGTGTCTGGGTGTGGATTTATGTTGATTGTGACTGTTTGTTGTTCTGTATGCCTCCCTTATCTGCATATCACATTCTTTTCCCATGTTTGGGAATTTTTCTGCTATTATTTCTGTAAATACTTTATGTATGTCATTTGTCTGGACTCCTGAATCTTTGCTAATGCCCATTATTTTTAGATTGTTGCTCTTGGCATCATCATGGAGCTTCTGGATTGTCATTTCATAGTGCAGGTCAGGCCCCTGGTGGAGGTTCTGGCGAGCTTACCCCTGAGGCAGGCTTGCACTGCGTTCCTGGTGGCAGGGCGGCCCCTCTGTGGAGGTTCTGTGAGCTTATCCCTGAGGCGAGCTTGCGCTGAGTTACTGGTGTCAAGGCAGGCCCTCAGTGGAGGTTCCAGGGAGCTTATCCCTGAGGCGGGCTTGCGCTGAGTTCCTGTTGGCAGGGTGGGCCCTCGGTAGAGGTTCTGGGAAGCTTACCCTTGAGGCAGGCTTGCGCTGAGTTCCCAGTGGCAGGGTGGGCCCTTGGTCGAGCTTTTGGGGACCTGAGCCGGGCTTGTGCTGATTTCCTGGTGGCAGGGCGGGTCCTGGGTGGAGGTTCTGGGCAGCTTACCCCTAAGGCGGGCTTGCGCTTAGTTCCTGGTGGCAGGGCAGGCCCTCAGTGGAGGTTCTGGGGAGTTTACCCCTGAGGCGGGCTTGCACTGAGTTCAATATACTGTTTCTACTTAAAATTTTACAAACGTGGTTACCATCCATTGGACGATCTTGCCTGTAGCATTTACTACTGTGAGATTCTCAATAGTGCTTTCTATTTTCTTTGTTTCTTCTATGTTAGATTTCTTCCCTGGGGGAAAGTTATCTATTCTCTTTATTTATTCAAGTTATGTACTTATATAAGCATGGACACATGGGTAGTTGATAATCCTTAGGATTATAATCCCATACTATCACTTTTTCTTTTCTCTAACAGTGAGAACCCAGTTTTTACTATGTACAAGGTGTTTACATATTTCAGTCCTGAGGTACAAATAGTTTTAGAATTGGTAACTCATAATGCTATGAAAAACAAATTTTCCAACAGTGTTTGTGTTCTGTGTTTTTTCTTTTTCCTTTAGTCTTATGGCACTCTGTCAAAATGCGGCTTTTGAAAGTGACTAAGATCAGCTCATTTTTACCCTCACCACCTTTAGGGCAGTTTTATATTAAAGTTAGATTTGTCACAGACTACATTCCATCTTGTCTCCCACATCCTAACATTTAAAAAAATTTTCCATATGGTAAAATTCACTCTGTGCAGTATGTACTTCTATCAAATTGATAACTGAGTAAAGTCATGCATGCATCTCCAAAGTTTCTTAAAAAACAGTCCCATTGCTCCAGTTTTTTTTTTTTTTTTTTTTTTTTTTTTTTTTGCTGCTCCTTCATGGTCACCTCTTCCTTAGTCCTCAGTCCCTAACAATTACTGTCCTCATTGGAATTACTATAGTTTTTGTCTTTTCCAGAATAAATGGAATTAGTGATTCTACTTTTCCCATTTCCACCAGCAATGTATGATAGTTCTGGTTGCTTGGGATACTTGTCATTGTCATTCTTGGTTACTCTGTGATTTCAGCTCTCTGAAAGACTCAGGAAAAGTAGTAAACTTGTAGTTGGTTTTGTTATTTTTTCTCTGTAAGCCTGAAAACAATTTTTGGTTTAATTCTCTACATTGTAGGTGGAAGACAGAATGGAAGAAATTTGATTTTTTTGTTTTATATGTTTTTAAAATATAATAAACTGCATTTATCTCGGGGAATTGGTACATATATGCATATCTCACCCCATCTCCAGCCCCCAGTTCCATCTCTAAAAAGTCTGTCTCCCTTATCTTCCTGTTTCCTACCATCTGTCTTTTATTTTGCTCTTTTTATTTATAATTCAAACATCTCTTCTAAGAGAAACCATGTAATATTTAACCTTCTATGTTGTGACTTATTTCACTTAGCATTATGGTAACAAGTTTGATCATTTAAGTTTTAAAAAGTAACATAAGTTTAACTAGAAAATTAAGATCAAAACAATACTTTATTTTGAGATAAATAGAGCTGGACAGCCTAGAAACATGGAAATAAAAGCTTTATTTTCTTTGAGTATTTTATTTCATTTCTTCATGTCAACTGATGGGCTTCTTTCTGGATCAGATAACTCTGCTCATACATCTACTGCGCTGCTATTATACTACATTAACACTATCAATTAACCATGGAATTGTTATCTGAATGTTTATGGGGTTGATGAGAGATTATATAACTAAGCATTGCTGCATATGATACCATGGAAACATCCTTCTTTAACATAATCCAAATTAAGATTTGTCTGTGCCTTTGCTTGTGAGCTAACAAGCAAAACCACCTTGGGCACTATTGGGAACAACAGTCAGGAGCTTATGAATGATGATTTATTCTCTGTTTCTGTATGGTTTAACTATCAATTCTATAAATAGTGGTTGGTATGGTGCCAGTAGAAACAGTAGGTATTCAACAGACATTTATTAAATGAATAAATGACAAAAAATTCTGCCTGGAAATCCAAAGCAATAACAAATATATTAAAACAGAATTTTTCTTTCCTTGTAAGCTTTGGGAATGCTGACAGTTTTTATAGATGCTATGGAATTTTTGACCTATCATGGGTTTTGACAAAGTCTATGTGTATACATATCACAAGATATGAAAAATTAAAATTAAATGACTAAGCTCAATTTCCTAGAGCAGCACATATGCTATTTCTCCATTGATTATTCAATTAAGTGATCACATAGGAAGATTTACATTTTGTCCTGCAAAATAGCTAGTTTTGGTTAGTAAATGTCAGCAAAAAATCTCTCGCCTTTTTTGTGGTACTCAGGATTGAACTCAGAGTTTTGCACATACTCGGCAAATGCTATAGTGCTGAGTTACATCCTCAGTCCACTACATTTCTCTAAGATTAAAAATTCCTTAAACACTACAAATTTTTACCTGCATCATCTCACAGATTCTTGCAGGCAATGGAGCCTACTTAACAAGGATATTTCAGAGGGAAAAGAAAGAGAATGACTATTTTCAGCTGCACTTCATTTCTGAGGGATAATTTGGATGTTAGATTAAGATAAGTAGTTTGAGGTATATGCAGAAATGACAAGGGAGAATCCCAGAATCACTCTAAAATCCAAATAGGGTATTTTTAAAGAAAAACTGAAGGGACAGCAAAGTGTTTTTTTTCCAAATTTCTCAGTTGTCACTTTATCTTTAAAGGACTGAGGGACTTTTCTTGAGGTAGAGTGGGAGCAAAAGGAAAATTATAGGTTAAGAGATAAAAAACCGAGCAAGCCGCCGGCACGCCAGGGCGAGAACCATCAGCGATAGCTGAGCTCTGCATCATGTTGGAACTTTGGGCCCTGGGAGAACAGGCAGCCTGCTTGCTGCCCTGGTAAGCAGCTGGGGGCCTACCAAGCTGCCAGCACATCAGGGCAAGAACTATCAGAGATTCCTGAACTCTGAATCATGTTGGAACTTTGGGTGCTGGGAGAACAGGCAGCCTACTCATTGCCCTGGTAAACAGCTGGGGGCCTAGCAAGCTGCCAGCACATGTGGGTGAGAACTATTAGTGATTCCTGAACTCTGCGTCATGTTGGAGCTTTGGGCGCTGGGAGAACAGGCAGCCTAGTCGCTGCTCTGGCAAGCAGCTGGGGGCCTGCTGGTGCACGGGCTAAGGATCAGACATGGATCCATCCCCCACCCCAGCAAGTCGGCACCGGTGGTCTGAGTATCTCTTGGGAGGATGAATGTACGTAGCATGGCAAGTAAGGGGTATTTCTTTCTACCATCTCTTTGAAGGCAAATATTTTCATCACTGTTTTGCTCAGTTTTGATTAATGGTGCTACTATATTCAATATTCTGTTTTTATAAGTTAGATATTTCCTTCCATTTTCCTCTACCTGATTGAAAGTACATCTAATGTGAACAGAATAGGATGTACTATCATGCTTATTGCTCATGTCCTGGTGACCTGCTGTGAAGTTCTGTGCTAGTTTCACTGCATTGCAGTCACAAGGGTTTTGTTTGTCTTGTTCCACTGTATTTTGCTACTTTCAAAAAAAAGAGTAGATAACAAAGTAACAAAATACCTCCAAAAAACTCCCAACCCCACCAAAGCTGATCCATGGAGCATGGATGAGGAGAAATTAAAAAAACAAGGAAGCAGAATTATATAATGTGATTAAAAAAGTAAACAACAACAACAAAACAAGTCAGTAAGCTACTGAGCAACCTGAAACAGGATATAACTAAGCAGATAATTTACTTAAAAAGTAAAAGGAAGTGCTCTAGAGGATATGGCTGCATGTATGTTTAAGTGTGTAGGATTGATAACCATGTTGCTAAGTTATTACTGGATCATTGAACTTCTTTGCAGTCTCACTGTTTGAATGTCCACTTTGTATTCTTTAATTTTGTATCTTGAACAACTATGTCTAAGAAGACAATATGTAATTTATCAACTAGTGATTTCTTACTGCTTTTTTTTCTGAAATTCTGTATTGTTTCTACCTCTTTTTCTGTTTTGCTTTTTTTCTCTTTAAATAAAATTTAAAAAAATAACAAAAACACAATTGAAAAAGAGCAAAAAGAAAGAGATAAAAAGCCTTTTGGCAGAGGAAAGATTATGGTAATGGAGATCCAGATCTCAATGTGGGGAGGATACACTTACCCAGAAGAAAAAGTTAGCTCTAACAAAGAATTCCCTGGGGGCAAGTAAGACAAGAATAAATTATGTACAAAGCACAAGAATCCCTGAAAAACGGGAATGTAACCAGCTGTTTTCACTGAGACATGCTCTCCCTTTCCACTTAGCTCATCACCCACAGCCAACATGAGATTGGTCAAGTTTATAAGAGTCAATCCACATATCTTGGTTGCTGTTTAAAAGAAAAGACATCTTGTTCATGTTTCTGACTACCGTTCTGCTTATACTTCTTTGATCTAGCTTGCATTTTAATGTAAGGTAATAAATAGAACTATCTGATACTCTGTAACCTTTGTGATCTATTGCACAGAATGATGACTACAATAAAAACAATGCACTATTTCAAAATTGCCTCAAAATGTAGATTTTAAATGTTTTCCTCAAAGAAAATATGTGAGTTAACAGAATATTAATTATCCTGACTCAATCATCCATGTTGTAAACATATATCAAGGCATAACATTACAACAATGAGTATATCCAATTTTATTTGTCAATAAAAAATAAAATTTAAAACCCAGACTGCAATAAAAAAGGTATCAGAGCCAATTTGAATCCAGTATTTCAAATATCACACATTCACATCCCCAACACGTCATTTATTCCTTGATATAATTAATATATCCTGATGCCAAGATAATTTGAAATCTTGCTTCAATTTTCATTTCATGCAATTAAACACTTCAAATTAGGTCTCACAGGTTAATTTACATAAATAATGTAAAACTTGATTCACACTTTCCATATTGGCCCTTCCCTCCATTGTGTGAATAAATGTAATATACATTCATTACATGTTGCAGGTCCTTTGCCTTTTCTAGTCCTTAGAAAAATTAATACTGAAATGCTAAAGAGTTCTAGCTTTCAATGGTACACTGCTGCCACATCTTATTAGTTTTCAGAGGAAGAAATATGAATTTCATGTGAAAAGGCAAGATTTGGGAGGGTGCTATTTATAAATGACAGTGCCTGAAAGGCTAATGTGTTGATCAGACTTCTATGGCTCTGAAAAATAATGGAGGTGCTCTCTCTGCATGGCTGTCACTTTATAGTTCAGAGCATAAATCCACAGCATTTAAGATGACAGGACCTTTTATTTACATAGAGATTTTCTCCACGGAATTCACATCACTCCTTAGGAATGGCTTCATTAATTCTTTTTTTTTTCTTTATTTAAAGAGAAAAAAAGCAAAACAGAAAAAGAGGTAGAAACAATACAGAATTTCAGAAAAAAAAGCAGTAAGAAATCACTAGTTGATAAATTACATATTGTCTTCTTAGACATAGTTGTTCAAGTTACAAAATTAAAGAATACAAAGTGGACATTCAAACAGTGAGACTCCAAAGAAGTTCAATGATCCAGTAATAACTTAGCAACATGGTTATCAATCCTACACACTTAAACATACATGCAGCCATATCCTCTAGAGCACTTTCTTTTCTTCCTTTTACTTTTTAAGTAAATTATCTGCTTAGTTATATCCTGTTTCAGGTTGCTCAGTAGCTTACTGATTTGTTTTGTTTTTGTTAATTACTTTTTAATCACCTTGTATAATTCTGTTTCCTTGTTTTTGAGTTTCTCCTCATCCATGCTCCATGGATCAGCTTTGGTGGGGTTGGGAGTTTTTTGGAGGTATTTTGTTACTTTGTTATCTACATTGTTTTTTGAAAGTAGCAAAATACAGCAGAACAAGACAGACAAAACCCATGTGACCACAGTGCAGTGAAACTAGAACAGAACTTCACAGCAGGTCACCAGAATACGAGCAATAAGCACAATGGTACATCCTATTCTGTTCACATTAGCTGTACTTTCAATCAGATAGAGGAAAATGTAAGGAAATATCAAACTTATAAAAAGAGAATATTGAATAGAACATTACCATTAATCAAAACTGAGCAAAACAGTGATAAAAATATTTGCCTTCAAAGAGATGTAGAAGGAAGTCCCCCTTACCTGCCACATTGCATGCATTCATCCTCCCAAGAGATAGACTGCCAGTGCCGACTTGCTAAAGGCAGTTGGGGGGAGATGGATTGATGTCTGATCCTTAGCCCGTGCACCAGCAGGCCCCTGGCTGCTTACCAGGACGGCGAGTAGTCTGCCTGTTCTCCCAGCGCCCAAAGCTCCAACATGATGCAGAGCTCAGGAATTGCTGATAGTTCTTGCCCTGGTGCACCAGCGGCTTGCTAGGCCTCCAGCTACTTACCAGGGCAGTGAGTATCCTGCTTTTTCTCCCACTACCCAAAGTTCCAACATGATGCAGAGCTCAGGAATTGCAGATAGTTTTCTCCCTGGTGTGCCAGCGGCTTCGTAGGCTCCTAGCTGCTCACCAGGGTGGCAAGTAGGCTGCCTGTTCTCCTAGCGCCCAAACTTCCAACATGATGCAGAACTCAGGAATTGCTGATAGTTTTCCTCCATTTATTGTTATAGGTCAAGGAACTAGAGTGGGGAGGTATATCTTTATGGCCAGTTGTCATAAATGGAGGAACGATGACTGAGATAGGTTTGTAACTTTTCAAGGTCACTCTAGTCAAACTTAATTGCCCAAAGTGTGAAAATTCAACATGGTATCAATTCCCCATGTAGACAAAAAACTTATTTGGATCACTTGGGATAACAAGGCACATGGTTTTTCAGAAACCATCTTTTATCATTTTTACTCTCCATGTAATCCGTGACTGAGACACCTTATGTTTAGTTAGTGTTTCCAAATCATGAACATTTGAACACTGGGTTATGCAAGACATAGATGGATCTTCATTTGAATTCCATGCTATATTGTTTCTTGGTGATTCATAATTTGTATTAGTTCAGTAAGGTTCTAAGAAGTCCTGTAGTTAAGAAAATTACCTAACTTTGTTCAAGCCATAGTATCCAAGATTTTTTTGGACCATGGAAATAGTTTCTATAATATACATCTCTTAATGATATGTGGATCTATTTTTAAATGGATCACATTATGGGGAACTAATATTTGATAAGGGCTCCAGTGAGTAAATATGTCTCTAAAATATTTTCTGATATTGCTGAACCTATACTCTATGTGAGGTCTCATTTGCAGATGACCTATGTAGTAATTAAGTCTTAAGAGATACAGATTTTCTCAGGGTTGTTGGCTAACATTCTATGGGAGGGACAAGATGGTGTTGAAAAATCACTCAACAGCAGTGTCTTAGTCTCATATTCTAATATCCTTCCCAATCCTATGTAATGCAAGTCTATTCCTCACTTCAATCTTGGGCTACTTGCTTGGAATGGTGCTAGAAGTCTAGCACTGGGGCACATAATAGAAGAGTCCTTTGAAAATTCAGAGTGTGGGTACTACACAAAATGGGGAGACAATAAATGTGTCAGCTGGACAAAGTACTAAGTCTTATGTGAACCACATTTCAATAAACTGCCATATAGCATCCCAGTTTTCAGGGCTAGGGAAAGGTTCAAGATGATGTCCTTTGAAGAAATCTTATGTATCGTACTCTTCTTAGATATTGTTTAGGTAAATCAACATTAGCATATTTTAATTATTGTCCTATGGGCTATGACAAAAATGCAACATTGCAATTTGCTAACTAAAACTCATTTGGAAAACAATTGCCTGTTGGTATAGAGATCAATAACCAGGGAATCTTAGAGGGAAAAAAATCCCACTGTGTTGAAATAATCAGCCACTATAGTGGAAAAAAGAGAGGGGTACATAGATGTTGGGTCATGTTCAGATGCAAATTCTTCCCCTTCTTCCTTAGCCAGTCAGTTCTGTTCTTCCGCTTTCCACACACATCTTGTTCCAACTTTGAACGAACAGGAAAGGGGATCTTGTTCTTTGAATGCCAATTTAATTATTTGTGAATTAGACAATAAAAACGAGGTGCCTGGAATATAGCATTGAAAATTGTCAGGAGTGGGAAGAGAGACTAAGATGGTAAATTGGGGCCAACTATGAGGACTTTGGTTCTCACAAAAGAACTATATATCATGTGAAGAAGTCGGAGTTTTGTCTGGAAATGAGGTTGCAAAGGTTTGAAGTTGCATTGTAGAATCATTGAATGACACTAATTGTTTAGGTAGCTATGGCCCTTGTATTGCCCTTAACCTGTCATTCTCATCAAATAAAGTATACACTTTTCTGAGAAATAGAACCATAGAGAGAGAAACAAATGAGATATGTAGTTTTAGGTCAAGTTTAAATATAGTAAGTAAATGGGATGACTATATATATATATCTTTTATTATTATGGTAATAACCAAGGGGGAGATTATCATCACTGTAATCAGTTATAATGCAAATGAAGTGAGCAAAGTCATTGGGTTTACTTAAGACTAGGTTTTCTTAAGAGCAGAATTCCCATTCTCCTAGAGGCATTTATTTCTGAAGATAGGCTGGGCTGTCTGATGGACTTAAATCCCATGCATATATTATGTATAGATGTGTAAGTCTGAATCTTCAAAGAAGCAGATATTAAGATTAAATGTGTGTATGAGTTTTATTAAGGGAAATTCTTTTGAGAGAAAATGGGGCAGATGCTGGGAAAGCCTGGAACAGCCATCAGACCACAGTGCAAGTATAAACTGAGGAAAGAACAAAAAGAGGCTGAGCAAAAACATTCCAGACTAGTTTGCACTGGAAGGAAAGTTTAGTAAGACTGTGAGGATGTCCCCCAGGCAATTTTGGCTATCAGAGGTATCCTGTGTTTCCTAGGAATAGGTCCTGCTTAACTTAGAACTCATACCAGACACAGTCAGTGATTGGGAGCAGCATGTGAGTGGTGTGGCCCCAAATACAGAAATAAATTTCAAAGTTCATTAGTTGGGGCCATATTCCCACTAGTTGGAAGTCTGGGAGATTAATTCTATTGGCTGTAACAAAGTATATATTGATTCAAACTTCTTCCCTGATACTCTCAAAGAATTCACATCCCCACTTGCTGTATTCAATGACTGAGAGAGGGAATTTCACAAAGAAATGACTTTTGTTAGTAGGAATAGGAAGAAGGAGGCAATTTAAAATGATCATGTCAGTAACATCTGAGCATACCACTTGACTGCTTAACCAATCAGACTGATTTAAAGCTGGTCTAAGTATATTTTTCCAATAACTTTATGGCAGCTAATGTTTTTCCATTGAAAAAGAGGGGAAAAAAAGGATATCACAGAGATAGAAAAGGTAAAATGATATTTTTGATTTCCAGGCAAAGCTGTCAGATTCAGAAAGTTTTTGACACTTCACTATAGGTAGAAGCACTTTGTGTAGTCTCTTTATATTTTATACTCAGGATAACTTTTGGGCTGACACAAATGTTCTACAATAATGTTCCCATCAACTGAGAGGCAGAAGCAATTAGACAGAAGGCACTTTTGTTTGAAATCAGTATGACTGCAAAAAATGTATTAATAAAACAGTGAATAATCTTGATTTCTTGATAAATTGCCTGCTCTAGAGAACATGGGCAGCTCTTGTAGGATCTATTGAGAAAACAAAGAAATCCTGTCAAGATGACATCTGCTTCTTCTGTGGAGCATATTTGGAGTCATGAGGTTTTGAATATGATGCTGTTAGCAGGATCATGTCCTTAATCAGCTAGCAAGGAAGAATGTTTACCTCCCTTTTTATGTATGTATGGATTATAGAGTGCAGTTGGGTTTTACCTGAAAATCAGCAGGACACTTAGCTTGAAAAAGCTTACTTCAAGGGCTGCCTGCAATGTTTGAAGGCACTATTGGTCATGCAACAGTTAAGTGAGGTGGGGTGGGACTGAATTGGCATATAAGCTAATTTTGGCCATATAAATGTTATATAACAAAGAAGCACAGCATTAGACAGTGGAAAAGTAATTGACATAAAAAAATCAATAAAAAGTATCTATTTGGCTCACAAATCAGGGAGTTGCCTGAGGATCGGCTGATCTGGGCTACATTCAGCTGGAATGATTCAAATCTGTCTGGTCTCTCATCTCCCTCTTGGGATCAGTGGGCCAGCTTAAGCATGTTCTTTCCATTGTGATGGCAAGGTTACAAGAAGGCAGAAACACTAAGTCTGTCTGTGCCTATACTTGGACCTGGCACACTATCACATTGATCTCATTTCATTGGTCGAAGCAAGTAATGTGACCAAAATAGTAGTCAAGGGACAGAGAAATTTATTTGGCCTGTGATGTGGTCATGCAGAGAGGAATGATGAATTGACATTAAGTAGCAATCTACCACAAAGAGATACTACACTCTGTCCATTTTGATCATTTGTTTAATCCAAGCTATCCAGGATTCTGGGTGATTCAATCAAGGTGTATGCTTTTGACTCTCCTTCTGTGGCAGAAGCCATTAGATGGTCTCTAAAATCCATTGCCACTCATTGGGAACACAGATTTGATATCTTTCCTAGTTTTCCTTATAGTTTAGTGAGCTCATGTGTCTGAGTTATAGTCAATGAAATTTGAGTGGAAATTTCAAGTGTGGCCCAATAAACTCACCTATTCACATGCCTTCATGACAATATTTTCCAGTAGACAGTGATGATGAAACCTGGTATTACCCTGGAGCCATGCATTGAAGGCTGCAGAATTATCAGTAACCTAGTTTCCCAAATGATCGCCTTTTATAGAGCAAGCTTTCTTTATTCTGCCCTAAATATGTTTTTGCCCTGGACTATGACATGAATAAGATAAATTCCATTGTGTTGAACCATTATATTTTTGGATCATTAGTTACAACAGTTTACCTAGACTGCTCTAGATAATATATCTGTTGAATACCCATCTTGTTTCTTGCTTCTTGTATCTCTTTACTGCTAACCTCTGGATCACTTGTCCTTAGCTTTAGACTTGATTGCAGTGATAAGTTATGTTTTTGTACTTTCTTGCTTCTACCTATATTCTTTTAATTTAGACTATCTGTCTGTACTTGTTCAGGGATGCTCTTAAAATCTACCACTGTAGAAGATATAACCACAAGGACTCTATCTCTCAATTCTCTAGTATAACATCCCTTCTACTGGCTCTTCACATCACAAGATCAGACATTTTTGCTTCCAAGCTAAATGTCTGTGACAAGAATCTTATTGGTATGAAAATATCTAGGATTTAAAATGAATCATAGCTCTGGTATTTACTAGTGGTGTGGTGTGTGGCTCACTGCTTAGTTTCTTTGGGCTCCCATACCTTGTTTGGAGATGGAGTTACTTATATCTATCTTGCAAGTTTGATCTTAAGGACAAAATGAGATAATAAATGTATCACTCTTAGCACACAATTATTACCCAATAAGTAACATTATTTTGAATAATATCTTCATAATTGTTATTATTCTGTGTGGTAGATTGATCATCCCAAATTTGTATTCCTCTTTGTCATTACGTTCTTTGCCATGTACATTTGAAATCTTTTCCTGTCTTATTGTGAATGAAAGTTGTCCACTGTCCCTTCACTTCAGGATTAGCCATGTGATTGGCTTTGGCCAAACTGTGATGTAGGCAGAGACTTAGTATACTTTCTTAGTGGGGTCAGTTCTTCTTTACAACTGCCATTTCCACTAAAGACACATACTAAAGCTAGCCTTCAAATCCCAGGAAGAGAATTAGAGACATGGGGAGCAGAGATGCTCTACTCAGTGCACCCTGAAGCAAAGTGTCCCATGCAACTCAAATTTGTGACACTTTTTTAAACTGCTAAAGCTTTTGGTGATTGGTTACACAGTGTTATAGTGGTCACATCTAACTGCTACATTTGGAAGACTTTAGAGATCCATATTAGAAATTTGTGATCCATCAAAGAATCTAAAATAACCTCTCAGTTCCCTTGTTCCCTTTTCCCCTGGGCATCTGGAGGTGTTTGGGGTCATTTCAGAGATGTCTGCATTCATGTCTCAGCAAAAGAGATTCCCAGGATACATATATTAGTCAGCTCTCCTGTTCCTGGAACACAATGCTTGACATCAAAGGTAAATTAGGAGAGGTTTAATTTGGCTCATGGTTTCAGGAGATTCAGTCTGTGGTCAAGATGGCTCCAAGGCATATTAATTTTGTTAGTGGGAGGGGGAGATGGAGCAAAGATGCTTAGCTTATGGTAGTCAGAGATAGCAGAGATAGCAGAGTCAGAGAGAAAAGGATAAGGGAACAGATATAGACACAAAAGTCCACCCAGACACACCCAGTCAATTAAGTTGACACAATCAAGCTTAACTACTTCACAATGTTTAAGGAAGTACTCACTCTAAGTCTTATCCAACTGAAGGCTGACACTATTGTGTGCCTAACAACGAATGCCTTTTTGAGTGAAGTACCAAAGCCAGGGATAAAACTCAGTGGTACAGCACCTGTCTAGCAAGTGCAAAGTCATGAATTTGATTCCTGGTACAAACAAACAAAACCATAAACAAAGAGTGAAGTACCCAGTACACAAGAGTGAATGAAGTGCTGAGTCTCAGAGTCTGGCTCTATATTTTCCTGGCTTGGATCAACTGTTCTATAGTGGGTAAGATTGAGAATGAGAACTAAATAAGGCAGACTGGACTGTGGAAAATAAGAATGATGGCAAGGAAGCTGTGGGTCACATTATAGATGTGGTTAGGTATTGTCTTGAGTCTGGATTGGTAGGGAAGATACAAGAACAGAAGTATGATTGGCAGTCAAGGAAATTCCTGTTACAACATGGAAGCCCACTTATTTTGTCTGTACTGGAAGATCTCAAAATTGGGCAAGTGTGAGGACCCGAGGAAAGCCTCAATATGGGCTGCTAGGATTGTTTATTTGATGAGCTTTGGGGGCAGGTAAAGCCAGGAGAAGAGGGCCAGGCTGTCAACAGTTCTGTATACAGCTATGTGTTGGTTTATTGCTGCTTTAACTTGTTAGAATAAAATAGATAGAATTTTAGAAATAATGAACCACTTTTAGAAAAGAGCTGTCTTGCAGAACACACATTACAACAAACAATTTTTATGATGAATAGCAAGAGATTCTTTGCTTCAAATGCAGCTGCCACGATTTACACATTGCATTGAATAGTGACAACCAATTTTAGAAGTGACAGGGACAGGCCATAGCCATATGTATCAAACCTGGGTCAAACTAACAATAATAATTTAGAGACTCTCACATCATCACTATCTTTATAGTAATAATAACAAAAATGATAGCTCTTTTGATTTGGGGTGGGGAATTGCCCACATAGTGAAGTAGAAAAGTAATAAGGATATGTACTCTTCAGGTTAAGGAATGGATAGTTTTAAAAATAGGATTTACCTTGTGAACACTGAGACATCTTGGAAATTAAAGGCACATTTGAGACAAGTTTTCAATTCTTAGCTTGTCTGTTTTTGTAAAATACCTCACCTTTCTATAAATTGTGAATAAGATTTTCTGGTTTGAGTGGTTGGTGAGAGCAGAAGGGCCATTTAGTACTTCACAGTTTGATCTCTAGAAACTTGGCCCCCAAAAGTATATTCCCACTCCAGCATCTTTTTTGGTTTTAACTTTATTCATTCAGGGTCTGTCTTGGCCCTGGTTTTGCTATTTGCTTGCTAGTTTGCCATTTGTCACTCCCCAGTCTTTCCTCTTGAATATGATTCGATTGAAAATGAACATTGTGAATCTAGTTACAGAGTAGCCCAGTTTCCTCTCCTCCTTGAAATTACAACCATTTAGGCACTGTTTAGCATAATCAGTTCTCAGAGATCAGGATGCAGAGGGGGCTTAACGTTCTCTTAGAGCAACCAGGCCACTGATCTTTCAGTCTCATTAGCAAACCAGTCTTTCTTGAGACCCCTTCACTTGCACTATTATCTATCTCTTTGAAAGTCATTGATGTCTTTGCCCTTGGCTCCTTTTTCCTTTCTCTGTAACTTTGATCATTGTACTAGATTCTTTGAGTGATGGGTGAAGACAGCAGAGCTTATTTCAAAGTTATCTTTCTTAACTCATGGGTCACTGCTGAATTTTGGTATTTTCTGCCTCATATCTCAAGTTGCACTTTTTAACTCGATAAAGTTTGGCCTGTAGAACTTACAAAAGCTTTGGGAGGTTTTTTCTTCAAAACTAAATCTCTACTTTAAAAATGCTTCAGAACTCTGGAGCGAATTCCTCTATTTTCTCTATGTGCTGCCATTATGCTTAATTTGGTTACTTTTGGTGGTAGTCTTTGATGGCAGAGATGATGTTCCTTAAGGTTTGTACCTAGATGTACCCCCAAAGCCTGAGGTACTCATAAGTGGGGTTTGGAGAGGTGGCTGGATCTCTGTATGAATGTGGATTAAGAGTGTGATGCTAAGATTAATGTTATATAGATTAATCAATTAGTTGGTTTAGCATTGTTCTGAGTGACATCAAGGCTGCTTTGCTACTTTGCTGCTGGCTGCCTTCAGCCTGCCCTGTTTTGCCAGGGACTGCTTATCCTCTGCAATGTCCCTCTGCTGTGACACCCTGCTTTGGAGCCAACTATAGACTGAAACATCTACAAATTGTGAGTTAAAGTAAGCCTTTCCTCCTTTAACTTGTAGGGCATTTCATCTCAGCAACAAGGAAAATAACTCTAAGACAGTGTCTCATCATTTTTTATTCTGCATAGAGCCTCACTTTGTACCTGATGCAAATAAAACTCTCACTTGTGTACTGTTGCGTTGATTTTGAAATTTTGATGCAATGGGAGATGTAGATAGCTAAGTTGTCTTTTTCCTTTATAACAAATAAAAAATATCCTGTATGCTCAGCTTACTGTCATTACCTTGGCCTTCATTTTCCATATAGGAGTGAAGAGAGGATAGAAAATCGGTTGAATTTGTCTTACCCAATTTTGAGCTCACAAGATTCTGATGACTGCTAAGAAAAAAAAACCCAACAGGAAACTGATGTATAATTTATTTGGTACCCAGTACCCACAGGAAACATCTGTTGTGATTTTATAAGCCTGTACAAATTCAAAACAAGATAAGTGAGGAAAATGTGTCTATTTAAAAGACAGCAGAGTTGTCTCCTCTAAGCAAATTAAGAAGAGAAAAGTCTGCAGCTTTATTTGGCAACTGTATATAATCTCACAGGCTATACAACTATTCCATTCATTTAATTAAAAATGGAAAATGCATTATAATGAAAAAAGTAAACAGTAGAAAATGTTGAACGGCGCTCCCTGAGTTCTCAACCTATTTCTTTCATTTCATATGGTTTAGTTCCCTGGCAAATAAAATGTTTAGAACATTATAAGAAATTGTTATGGGATGGCTGGCTAATTTCCTCATAAAGTTATTTTAAAAAAATCCCTAGCCAATTACTCAGTGAGCAAAAACTTTAAGTACTGATGTTAATTACCTTTATTAGTGCTGACAGTAGTAGTTTCCACCAATGATCAGGTTTGTTCTCTGTTGTATTTGCTGAGCTTAGTTTTGAATTATTAATGGGTACAAGAACTACTTTACCACAGACAGAAATACTTTACAGACTTTGCTTCTTACAAGATATGTCAACAGAATCCTCAGGGTTTAGGTCAGAGACTTACAGTTGTCCTTAAATATTGTGTACAAATATCTGACTACCTATTCACTAAGCATTTTTTTCTGTCATCAGTGTATTAACCTAAAAGCAGTACAATTCCTTGAAGTATGTTGCTCCAGGACTATGAGAATTCCTGGTTGGCCTTGAGTCATTAGGAAACACTGGACAAGTCATTATATGTCTTTGGATTACTGTGTCCCATATACAGAATAAGAGTGGAATTAGATGTTCCCTAACTTTGAAATTTGATTATGATAGAAGCCCAGGTAAGTTAAACCCTTAAATAAAAGACCATTGGCTCAACCAAGGTGGACAATGAAGTCAAGATCATGAAATAGTAATTAGTGTTAAATTTCCGTCAACCTCAACCCCCATGTACTGCTGGAGTGTGGGTCAGTTAAATTACTAATTATGGTACTACTTTTGGGCCACTTACAAGAAACTTATAAATTCTTGAGTCATTGTGGAAGAGAATCACATGCTAGAGCAGCAGCCTTTGTCTAGGAATTACCAACCCTTATATTTCTTCAATGCATTGAGCTTTTCTGAGCATTTCACATATATATTCTCATTTTACCCAAAATAGACCGAGGGTGATGATGAAGATCCTTCCAGAAACACATTTTAAAGAAAGAGGAATTGAGGGTTTCAATCTTAGGTAAAATGAAGAACTGCATTTTTCCTCAGGAATGAGATTGCATTTATGTTTTTCCTAGAATTTCATTAGTTTCTCACTCCAAACTTGAAAGAAGACTGTGAAAGGCAATGAAGACAATGAGAATGTGGCAGCAAATGCTGAATATAAAGTAGGAAAAAAATGGAAGATATTCCTTTGAATTTAAAGAAAATAATGGTCTCAGCACTCTAATCATGGATTTTGGGTACTGAAACAGCCTGAGAATTGTCAAAACCAGGAAAACTGCCAGAATAGCTTTCAAAGATATATTCAAGGATGTGATCAGGTTTCTGAGACTGATTGTACAAATTTACCAAGAGTAACTTAATTTTTTCTGTTCCTACTGTTCTTCAATAATGAAACCTCCAAAACACTGAAAGACTATTAAGGGTCAAGACAGATGGAAACAGCAAATGCACCTTACATTTTCTCTCAGAGTTCCTGAGATCCTGAGAAATAAGCTAAAAGTTGATCTGTCCATTTCAAACAAGAGAGGGTTTACTTGAAAATGACATTAATGGCTATGTGTTAAAAATCTCCGGTACATGATTTCAGTTATAAACATTTAAATATAAAGTGAATATATATTTCAGTTACAAACATTTAAGCATAAAATGAATATAGTGGCATGATTAAAAACTATGGTCAATGTTTCTATTTTCGAAATGATTAGAGTAAAAGACACATTGCCACTTGTCCCCATCAGAATACTTCCCCTTTCTTGGAATACTTATCATTCTTGCCATGTTCTGAAGCAGTCCTGGATATCCTCGTTCATGAGTGTTTTCAGCTTTACTGTGTGGCTGCCTTGATGTTCTGAATACTATGTAAGAAATGATATGTAAGAGACCTGTGCCTCAGGTTATAAAGTAATTTACCAATAGCCAAGGAGCATAGAAAAGTTAATAGTTTACTACATACAGCAGGAAAGCAGCAGGCATGGCCAAGAGTGGAGTGTGACATAAGGATGAAATGATGAGGTTTCATATTTGATTTTAACATGAAGAGAGGGTCTGGAGACATCATCCCAGGCATGCTTTCATCAGAGTAAGGTGGTTCTGTTGTCTGTCTCAGTTTTGAGGATGGTCATGTGTTGTTTCATGTCTGAGTAATGTTTTGTTTGATAGTGCCCTTGGCATTACTAGAAACAGTCCTTCAGGGTAAAACCAATTGACAAATATGTATAGATAAACTAAGGTTAATGATCAAGGGGATCAGAATAAAAATATATGTTCATACTTAAAAGGGTCTTTTATATTGGGACAGGGAGATAAATGGTGTTCTCTAAGACATGACAAGCAGTTAGATCACTGAGTGATGTATGCATAGTTCTTGTGCATAGTTTACACAGTGGAAAGTCAACTTTCTACTACAGACTAATTGCTCAGCTGCTATGTGGCCTCTAAAGAAACAATGATGAAAAAGCCATGATTCCTCATACAAAATGCATTCAAAACGTTTAACTCTCATGTTCATTTTGGCTTTGGAAGAATGAGGAGTCACATGGTGCCAGAGTAAGTGACTAAGGTAGATGAGGACATGCCATAGTGTATATATTTTTTTAAGTATTGGGAATAGAACTCACAACCTCGCCTTTGCCAGGCAGGTGCTAGATCCCTGGCCTGCTAGATCCCTGGCCTGCTATAGTGTTTTTAAAAGCCTACCTTTCCACTGGATGGTACTTGGCTACAGCAGGATTAGTCATATTTTTGATACCTCAAAAATACACTCAGGAAAGAGGACTTACTGTACTGCTTCAGAAACTGACAGGAATTATGAGATAAATATGTTCAGTGCGAGAAAAGTACTATGAGCAGGATTAATGACAATATGACTTTTACTGTAATTTATTTAAACACATTGCCACAATCAGTGTTTTTGTAAAACTAAAAGAGCATTATCAGTTCGGGTTTGGTTTGTCTTATTTTAACCTGTTTATCTCAGGGTTGTTGGAGTTTTGGAACATCTTTTGGGTCTTCTTTGGTTATACTAATATATTAAAACTCTTAAAATGGTCTGAATGACTGAGGACTGTCTGGTGTCCTAAGGAGCATGAGTTCTTTTTAAAAGTAGGGTAAAACATAGATGGAAGGAACTAGTTTTTAGTTACTCATTTGATGTGTTTGTGCATGTATGCAATGGACACATCACCAATTATCTGGTTTCTTAAAACCTCTGTATTTGAGAATCCAGTGGGCATTAGTAACATACAAGCATTTCTGTGTGCCTTCACAATGTGGCCCCTGGCCCCTGACCAGGAGTATTAGCATCACTGGGAAACTTGTTAGAAATGGCAATTCTTGGCTGTACCCCAGACTTACTAAATATCAGAAAGTTGGGGGTTGAAGCTCAGCAACGTGTTGTAGAAACCCTCCAAAGGCTTCTGATGCATGTTCAAGTTTTAGAACTACTGGTATTTGCTGATAGAGTAGCATGTTAAAGTTGCTCAAACATTGAAATCACCCAGAGAATTTAAAGATATTCATGTCTTGTTCCTACCCTTGAAGATTCTAATTCATTAGTTTGGATTATGGTCTCTTGTTGAGAATTTCAAAACTTTTTTTTTTCCTTCAAAACTTCTTTAAGTGATTGTCATAGATAAGTTTGGGGCCTACCAATTGCAGCCTACTCTGCTATTAAAGGATAATTTGAAAAAACACAACACAACACAACACAACACAACACAACACAGGGATACCCTGACAGAAAAGAAAGCAAAATAGGATTCTGAAGAAAGAAAAAGTGAGTTATATATACACTTTGCTTTCTGCTCTATCTAAGGAATCTGAGTCAGTCTTCAGAACCTTTTCAAATGATGATTAATTCTCCAGGTAAGAAAGTTCTTCTCCGTGTGAGGAATACTCATGTTTTTGTGGTTGTCACACATCAAAGTTTATGTCAGAAAGTTTCCTATGGGATTCTGAAGGCAAAAAGTATAAAGAAATAGTATAAAAATTTTACAGTTGCTTTGGAACACAAGAATATTGGTTGTAACCATCTACATTGCCCTTGTTCCTTGAGATCTTACAATGACAGTCACTTTTAAGTCTGTATTTCTAAAAATTTCATTGAAGTTTACAGTTAGAAAAGGCATTACAGGCCACAGATATTACAAGAATGAATTTTCCTATTTCTGTGGATTAGTGGCCTCCAATGGAAATTTGCTGGGAAATGGAAATGCATTACTCTTGTAAAACAAGTTGCTGGAAAGTTCTTAGATAATAGCAAGTTTAAACTGAACTATCTCTTCTTAGAAGGTCCACTCAGTCATCTCAACACTACCTTGAAGAACCATTCTTTAAAAATCTGTTCTTTAAAATCTTTTCCAGATCAAAGTGAATATATGTAAATATAACTCAAAAGTCTGATGGGGTTTTAAGGGTTATAATCCTATGTTTTATAATTAATCATAGCACTTTTTGCTGTTTTTTTAAAAGAAACTTCTCCCGTGGTGCTGGGGATAGAATCCACGACTTTATAAGCACCTTATCATTGAGCTACATCCCAGGTCTTCCTCTGCAATGGCTTTGAATCAATTGGAAATATAGGTCAGATATCACAGCAAGATCAGTGCTATTGTGTATAAAAATGGGACTTTAACTTGAAAACACAACATAACTTCAACCACTTCCTTCTAAATTGGACTTCCTTTTTTGTAGGACACAGCAAGTATCCCTGTACCACCCACATTGTATAGAGATGGGCAGAATTCCTCACTATATCTAAAAGGATCCAGCAAAGCTCAGATCCACATATGCCCAGGCCTCTTCTTCCACTTCTCCTCCCCTCTATTGCAGAGTGTGTGTTTGTGTTTGTGTTTCTCTTTGTGTGTGTGTTTGTGTGTGTGTGTATGTGTGTAGTTTGAAGAGATAAACTCAAAGAGGGTCTTCTATACTTCCAAGAAAGGAAATAGGAGGTGGATCATCATAAATTCCCATTCTCCCACATATTTAAACCTTCTAAATACTTTTATAGTTAAACTATTAGAAGAGTTATATGCCCTATACATGACCTGTCTTTAAAAAATTGAAAAATCTCAAGATTTCAGGACCTTCTCCATGGTGGTTATCCTTTTCTGGTCATGATTCACTTTGTTATTGTTTCCTAAAGGTGTGGTATTCAGAAAGAGAATGATGTTTTTGTTCAATTTCATTTTGCTTATATGTTAGTTTTTGATACCTTCAAGTGGTTGGTGCATTTTGAGTTTGCTTAATAAGCTTTTCACTATCCTAATAGCTTGACAATAATCTGTCACTTTCAAAAAATATTTTAAGGTTTGCTTTTTCACATGTAAGTTCTCATATTATGTGAATTTCATATTTTATTTTAAGAAAAGAATCCAATTTTATTTTTACCATATAAATAATGCCTCATTTCAGCATGTATGTTCCAGATTCCAAACTTTTCCCCCACAATTTTTAGTAGTTCTTTGATCATATATCATGTTGTCATTTAAACATAAATCTATTTCTAGACTCTTTATTTTGTTATTGGAATCTTTTGACCTACTTGTATGTCCAAACTACAGTATAGTGATTGTTACATTTTATAAGAAGTTTTGATATGTCATATGAGTTTCTACACATTGTTTTCTTCAGAAGTGTTTTGGTTACTCTTGGTGAGTTGTTTTTTAGTAATAACCTTAGAGTCAGCTTGTTAATTGTCTTTCAGACTTGATTAGATTTTCAATAAAATTTGATTGAATCTATAGATTTAATGAAAAAATTATATTATCTATGAATACATTTCAGCAATTACTGAGCTCTTTGCTAATGTCTTCCCATGGTTATATTTTACAATTTTATCAGGATTGATTCAATTTTTGTTTAATTTCTTCCCATGTGCCTTATGGTGTCTTGGTGTCTTTTTTTAAATTTTATTTATTTATTTTTAGGGGAAGCAGAGGCCAAAGCAAGACCTCATTTATTTATTTTATTTTATTTTATTTTACAGAGAATAAAACAATAGAGGACATAACAACACAGATCAGAACAGAACAATACAAGCAACACAGAACTTCACAACAAGACAATTGGATATCAGCAGTAGCTACCATAATATCTCTTTCTTTGAAATAGTTGAGCATTGCTTCACACACAATTATGTCAAACATGACAAAGTAGAATAAAAGCATTCAAGAGAATGGAACTATTACAAGGCATTCTGAATGTCCATGCATTGTTAGTTACTAGTGCGTTGTGGCAGGGTTGTAACCTTGCTAAACTGTCTTATTAAGGATAACTACTTGCTTGAAGTTTATTTTAATTTTATGTGTACACAATCATAGCATCTCTCAGGTTTATTTCTTCCTTTGGCATTCTTATAGCATTTATTTCTTTTTCTTGTCTACTTACTTGACTGGGATGTCCAGGACAGTATTGAACAGAAGTGGCCAATAGGGATCAATCATTTTTTGTTGTCATTTTGTTTCCACTGTCAAGGGGTATTCTTTTAACTTTCACAGTATAGTATTTGCCATAGTTTCTTTTTCTTGTATTGCCCTTAGGAATTCAGTGCTGCTACCAGTTTTTTATAGCTAGAATCTCCACGTGGTTGTTTCCAACAGAAGTTTTTAACTTCTTCAGGCACAAGATTGGCCAACCTTCTGTGTCTTCCAATATATTTAAGCAATCTTGCTGGAACCCATGGTTCCTCTGATCAAACTGAATTATAGCACCAATTCATTCTTTGCCATGGGGAAGTGGTCAGTCACAACTTGGAAACAGACATTGTATGAAATGTCCTCATCAAATCTTGCCCTCCTTAATCTGGCTGGAGTATCAAAGAGCAATGGGATTCTCTCTCTCTCTCTCTTCTTTCTTTTTTGCAGAACTGGGGGATTGAACTCAGTTGAGCTATATTCCAATCCCCAGTTTTGTTTCCACCATCCCTATTTATTTATTTTGAAACAATGTCGTGCTAACTCACTAAGTTTCCGAGGGTGGGCTTGAACTGTAATATTCTTGTCTCAGCCCTCCAGAATGCTGGCATTATAGGCATGTATCACAACACCCAGCATGACACTGGTTCTGTAATATTCCTTGGTAAATTATGTACCAGGGACACCTTGTTATATACTTACTCCAATATCTGATACTTCTTTATCGGTGGCTCAATTAAGAAATGGGGCAGTAAGCACTCACCTAGTACATGGGTTAAAGGGGTATATTTAGTTTCATGAAGCCTGAAGGCTAGCAACATTCACGTTGTTCCCAAGAAATATAAACTTTAGAAAATTTTAACTTTCTTCAGATAGTCTTGTCTGTTCCCTCTTCTTTTCTAATATTATGAATTAGAGACCACTTTGTCTTGATATAAACAGGGGTTTGTGCACATTTACCCATAGTTTTCTATAGCCTTGACTCACCATTTCTTCTTGCATCTCAGACCATCTCCTGACTATGTTCCTTCCTCTTGAAGTAAATCCTTCAGAATTTATTTATTGAAGATCTTCTTCTTGAATATTCTATCAGCGTTTATTTATCCTGAGGGCCTATTTCCTACCCACCAAATCATCTGTATCTGAAAACTGCCATTGGTAGTGACAAAAAATGAAGGAGAACATCTAGTTTCAGCTTCCATTGAATCAAGTTTAACTTATAAAATTTTAGCTCTCTCATACACGATTAGCTGGTGTCCAGGGGAGTCATGGATTGATCTTATCAGGGAGTGATGGTGTGGAGGTAAGGGGTGCAATGGCCAGGTACAAAATAAGGTGCAATCAGACTTCTCCTTGATTTAGCATCGATTTCATTTGGTTGTAATCCATACAGCCCATCTCTACACTGGCAGCTTGTATGAGGGAGTCAGATGTATCTGAGAGGATCTAAGTTGGTACAAAACAAGTGACCTATTTCAGTGTGTGTTTTGTGATTTTTTTCTCTCCCTTCCTTGTTTGATTATTCTCTTTTTTTGGTGGGTAATATTTGTACAAAATATATTGGGAGTATTCTTTGAAACCTGGGCTTAGAAGCAATTGTGTTTACTTCTGTGAGATTTCTGGCCTTTTAGGAATAAATCTCTGCTTCTGGTGTGTGTGTGTGTGTGTGTGTGTGTGTGTGTGTGTATTTAAATTCTCAGGATCTCGGAGACTTTTAGATCTAATTTACCATGAGTACCAGCTTGCAGTTGTAAATTCTCGGGAGAGAGCCTACCACACCCACCAACAAAGACAAGGCTAAACAATGAAAATGTGTTCACCATTACTGTTTGTGAGCTGGACATTTAATCCCCTGTTCACGGTGAACACAGCTCTTGAGGGACTAGGCCTCATAAAGGAATCTGCTACCCAAATCCTCTCTTCCCTTAGACCTAATCATTGTCCTTTAAAACCCCAAAACTCTAGGCTGACAAAGATCCACAGATAACCTTAGGGCAGCTGCTGGCCATTAGCACTTTCTGTTTCTCCGGACTCATGCTTGCTCTTCCTTTTTGGGCACTGAAGACTTCTTTTATTTTTTTGCTAACTCATTATCTGTCTGTGTGTCTACTGAAATGTAATAGTAGTAATAATAATATATTCATTCCTGCCTTTTTTAGGTGTTCTGTAGCAGAGAATTTTTCACAGTGTATTCTCTTAAGGCAATACCAAACTGTTTTTGAATGATAAGTTTACCATTATGGAGTTATTTCTACCTTTTATTGTCTAAAATTGACAAACATGTTCTTTGAGTCTTTTTTTTTGCTAATGTCTTAGTATTTATAGTGCTAAGAATACTTGGAAGCCCCCATTGCCATACTATTCCAAGAGTTCTTTTATCCTTAAAACGCAACTTTATACTGCCTCATTCCTTACATTCTGTTCTGTCCCTAAAATCAAGCATAACAGCCCTTATTATTTTAAAAGGAAACAGATCCTGGCCATCATTTTCATTTTATTACTATATTTTGATTTTATATAATTCATAATTACCTTTTGAAGTTCTGGGGGTTGACTCAGTTCAGTAAGTCAATTCTGATATGAGGTTTCTCACACAGTTTTAATGGCTGGAGTTGGAGTCATTTCAAAGGATTCTTCAATTTCATGCTTTTTAAGGTTAATGCTGGAGAGCCATTTAAACCCTGATGGGCTACCGTTAAAACATAAAGTTGGAACAAGTGATTCCTCCATTTAGCCTAGGTTGCCTCACAGTCTGGTGGCTAGGTCCCAAGAGAGATGACCCTAAGAGGGACAGTGACGCAGAAGTTGTATTTCCTTTTATAGTACACCCTTGCAAGTTCTCACCTCTGCTGTATTTTATTTATTAGAATAGAATTACCAAAATCTGCCAAATTTGTGGGGAGGAAAATTGAACTCCACCTTTTTGAATAAGGATAAAGACATTGTTGACATATGTTATAATCACAGTGGATTTAAGTAATCAAACACAGGAAAGTACCATATGTGTAAAAATTTTAACACTTTCTTATTGTAATAGCCATTAGTCTTCAAATTCTGATCCCTTTTGGTTGAAGTATAAATGTACATTAGCTCTGAGTCTTAACTATTCCCTAGTCTTTGCTCTTATATCTTCTTCTACAACAATTTCTATGTACATTCAAATTCTGAATGAACATCCATCCTATAACAGCCCTCATCATACCTAATAAGGACTATTCAAATAACATTTATCAGTTCTGTGTCTAGCTTTACCCTCCTCTTCTATGTTGATATATTTCTAAGCTGCCAATCTGATCATGTCTCTCCCATGACTAAAAATCACTGATAATTCTTCATTTCCAGCTCCTTAATGTAGCACAAAAGGCCTCCCATGATTGGCTTCATCTAATTTTTCATGTTTCAACTCTCATTTTCCATTTGCTCTTTATATTCTAGAAGGGCTAAATACCATGTCTTTTTATATGTCTCTGCTTTTTAAATTTTTTTTATTTAAAGAGAAAAAAAACAGAAAAAGTGTAGAGATATTACAGAATTTCAAAAAAAAAGATAAACAGAAATCACTAGTTGATAAATTACATATTGTCCTTTTAGAAATAGTTGTTCAAGTTACACAATTAAAGCATCCAAAGTGGACAAAGCATACAAAGTGAGACTGCAAACAGATCTTTGCAACATTCCAACAAGAACTTAGAAATATGATTATCAATCTTACACACTTAAATATACATGCAGATATATCTTTTATAGCCCTTCCTATTTCCTCTCTTTGTTACAATAGCAATTACACATTTTTAAAATTTCTTTTAAAGAGAAAAAAAAAGCAAAACAGAGAAAAGGGTAGCAACAATACAGAATTCTAAAAGAAAAAAGAAAAAAAAGGAAAAACACTAAGAAATCACTAGTTAATAAATTATATATTGTCATCATGCATATAGTTGCTCAAGTTACAAAATTAAAGGATACATAGTACACATTCAAACAGTGAGACTGCAAACAGTTCTGCTCAAAGATCCAACAAAGATTCAGCAATATGGTCATCTATTTTACACACTCAAACATACATGCAGTTATATCCCTTGGAGCACTTTCTTTTCCTCTCTTTTTTACAATAGCAATTACACATTTGGGGGTTTTGTTACTGTTATAGTTATTATTACATTTTACACTAGAGACACAATGTGATATTTATACATATGATTCTTACTTATTTCACTAATAAGGATAGTCTCGAGTTGTCACCATTTACCTATGAAGGCCTCAAGATCATCATTTTTATAGCTGAGTAATACTCCATCGTGTAAAAATACCACATCTTTTTCATCCACTCTGCAGTTGATGGGCATCTTGGTTGTTTCCAAGATTTAGCTATCACAAATTTTGCCACTATGAACATGGGTGCACATATATCACTGTGATATGAACTTGTAAGTTCTTCTGGGAAAATACCCAGGAGGGGAATAGCTGGATTGAATGGGGCTTCCAATCCTAGTCTTCTGAGAATTGTCCATATGGCTTTCCACAATGGTTGCACCAGTCTACATTCCCACCAACAGTGGAGCAGTATTCCTTTTTCCCAGCAGCCTCGCTAACATTTGTTATTAGTTGATTTCTTGATGGCAACTATTCTTTCTGGAGTGAGGTGAAATCTCAGTGTTGTTTTAATTTACATTTCTCAAATGACCAGTGATGATGAACATTTCTTCATTTATTGGTTTGCCATTTGTATATCTTTCTCTGAGAACTGTGTGTTCATCTCAGATGCCCATTTTTGGAGAGGGTCCTTGAATTTGGGGAGCTTGATGCTTTTCAATTCTTTATATGTTCTGGATATAAGTCCTTTGTCTGAGGGGTTGCTGGTTAAAATTCTTTCCCATTCTGTAGGTTTTCTTTTCACTCTTTTGGTGATTTATTTTGGAGTGCAGAAACTTTTCAATAATATGAGATCCCAGTTGTTGATTCTTTGAAGTGTTTCCCATGAAGTTTGCATTTTGTTCATGAATTCTCTGCCTATCCCTATGTCTCCAAGACTTCTACCTACCTTGTCTTCCAGTAGATCTTGTGTTTCTGTTTTAATTTTTAGGTCCCTGATCCATTTAGACTTTAGTTTTGTGTATGGTGATAAGCATGGATCTAATTTCAGTCTTCAGCATGTGGAGAGCCAATTTTTCCAACACCATTTATTAAAGAGGCTATCCTTCTTCCAGTAGACATATTTAGCCCCTTTGTCAAATATCAGGTGGCTGAGTGTCTTTGTAGTTGTGCTTGCATCTTTTAATCTGTTCCATTGAACCTCAGGTCCATTTCTTTGCCAGTACCATTCTGAATTTCTCACTGTGGCTTTGTAGTATAGATTCAAGTCAGGAACTGAAATGCCTCCTGCCTTGCCTTTGTTGCCCAGAAATGCCTTTGCTATTCTAGGTTTCTTCTGTTTCCAAATGAATTTTAGGAGTGTTTTCTCTAGATCTGTGAGGTATGTGAATGGTATTTTGATTGGGATTGCGTTGAATCTGTCTAACAGTTTTGGGAGCCTGGCCATTTTCACAATGTTGGTTCTTCCTAGCCAAGAGCAAGGAATTTACTTCCACTTTCTAATATCCTCTTCAATCTCCTTTTTCAGTGTAGTATAATTTTCAGCATATATATCTTTTACATTTTAGTTAGGTTGATTCCTAAGCATTTCATTTTTTTTAGATGTTATTGTAAAGGGTGATATTTCCATAATTTCTTTCTGGATGTTTTCTGTTTGTGTACAGGAATGCTATTGATTTTTGAGCATTGACTTTGTATCCAGCTATACTGCTGAAGTTGTTTATTACCTGTAGTCGTCTTTTAATGGAGGTTTTTGGGTTTCTATATAGAGTATCATGTCATCTGCAAATAGTAATAATTTAACTTCTTCCTTTCCTATCTTTATTCCTTTTATTTCTCTTGTCTGATTGCCCTGGCTAGTGTTTCCAGAACTATATTGAAAAGGAGTGGTGATAGTGGACATCCTTGTTTTGTTCCTGATTTTAAAGTGAAAGCTTTCATTTTTGTCCATTTAGTATAATGTTGGCTGTTGGTTTGTCATACATGGCCTTTATAAGGTTTAGGTATCTCTTCCTCTTGCAGTTTTCCCTTTAACTAGTATGTAGTGACCTTCTTTATCTGTTTGGAACATTCTTGGTTTGAGGTGCACATGGTCTGCAAACAATAGCTATCTCAGCTTTTTTTTTTGAGTACCTGAATCATGGAGTATTGTTTTCCATCCTTTGACTTTCAGTCTATGAGTTTCCTGTTGGGTTAGATGGGATTCTTGTAGATAGCATATCGTTGGATGATGTTTATTGATCCATTCTGCCAGTCTGTTTCTTTTAATTGGTGAATTGAGGCTGTTTACATTAATGGTTATAACTGTCATATATTGGTTTATTGTTGACATGTTATCTTTCTGATGTTGTATCTTTACCTTTCCATTCTGTTTAATTGTCTTTCTTGCTTAGTGGTTTTTTCCTATGTGTATCTAGAATGTCTTTCAGTATTCTTTGTAGGGTTGGTTTGGTGATCATGAAGTTCTTCAGCTGTTCTTTGTCATGGAAGTATCTTATTTCTCCATCCATTTTGAAGGACAGTTTTGCAGGGTACATCAGTCTGGGTTGGAAGTCGTTTTCCTTTAGGATCTGAAACACTTCACTCCATGCTCTTCTTGACTTCATTTTTGGGTTGAGAAGTCTGCTGTAATTCTGTTAGGTTTTCCTTTATAGGTGACCTGTCTTTTCTCTCTAACAGCTTTTAATATTCTGTTCTTATGTTGGATTTCTGGGATGGTGATTATTATATGTCTGGGTATAGTTTTGCTTTGGCTATGGCTATTTGGAAGTCTATATGCTTCACTAATCTGTATGTCAGTTTCCATACTCATGTTTGGGAAGTTTTCAGCTATTACTTCTGTAAAAACCTCTTGATATCATTTGTGTTGTCCCCTTCTTTTTCATTTATCCCTATTAATCTTATGTTGTTTTTCTTTGCATCATCTTGCAAATGTTGAATTGTTATTTCCTGAATCTTTGTTATTTTAAGAAGATATTTCCTTTCCTGTTCACTAGCTGCAATCTTATCTTCAAGGTCTGAAATTATATCTTCACTTTCGTTGAGGTGGTGTTTGCAACTTTCAATAGAATTTTTGATTTCCTGTATATCTCTTTGAATCTGCTTCATGTATTCTGTTTGTTTCTTAAACTGTTCATGCAGGGATTCTATCATTTTGCTTTGTTCCTCTAATTTTTTAGCTGTGTCTTCATTAGAAATGTTCAGTATTTCTTTCACTACTTTTATCATTTCTTCTTTTACCTGGGAGATTATTTCTGATTTGAGTTCCCTCATAGCTTCCCGTACTTGCTTCTTTATTTCAGTTGATATCAATTCAGGCATTTCAGTTGTATGGCTAATATTTTCTTCTATGAATGTGGCTCCTAGACTTCCTTAGGATGGGCTGGAGGTTTGAGGTTGCATTTTGGTCTTTCATTTTGTCATTTTCCTATATTTCCATGTTTCCAGCGATTTTCCAAAGCTTTCCCTGGATGTGTCGGAAATCATCTCATGTACCCACTGCTACTGGGACTCACGTGGCTGTGGCTCCCCTCTCATGGTGGGCTTAGTTCCCCTGGTTGAATGAAGGTCCCTGGGTGTGGTCCACTTAAGCCTGCAGAACTCTGGAGCCTAGTCCAGTGTCCTAGGGGGCCTGGCAGGCAACGTACTGCCGGGATCCATGGTCCTAAACCATTCCCGGGCCTCCGCTGGTGAGCTGCAACTAACCTCGCTTTGGCGGCATGGGCCTGGATCCCCTTTCGGAGGTCCTGATCATGTATTCAGAGTTTCTGAAGGGTTTTTATCAAGAACATGTGTTGGACATTATCAAAAAAATTTTTCTGCATCTATTGAGATGACCATGTAGTTTTTGTTTTTGTTTAGTAGATGAAGTATATTACATTTATTAATTTGCATATGTTAAACCATTCCTGCATTTCTGGAATGAATCCCACTTGATTAAGATGTATCATCTTCTTGATGATTTGCTGCATTGTATTTGCCAGTATTTTGTTGAGAATCTTTGCATCAATGTTCATTAGTGAGATTGGCCTACAGTTCTCTTTTTTGGTTGTATCTTTCTCTGGTTTTGGTATCAGAGTAATACTTGCCTCCAGGAATGATTTAGGGAGGATTTCTTTCTTCTCTATTTCATTGAAGTGTTTAAGGAGTATTCACATGAAATCTTCTCTAAATTTCTTGTAGAATTCAGCTGTGAATCCATCAGGACTTGGGTTTTTCTTTGTTGGTAAGTTTTTAATTACATTTTCAATTTCAATAGCTGATATTGGGTTGTTCAAAACTGCTATATCTTGTTGGTTGAGCTTTGGTAGTTTATATGTTTCTAAAAATCTGTCCATTTCCTCTGTGTTTTCCACTTTATGTGAGTAGAGATTTTCAAAGTAGATATTCATAATCTTTTGAATTTCCATGGGATCTGTAGTAATTCTCCCCTTTTCAGTTCTTACTGCATATATTTGCTTTTTTTTTGTTTCTCTTTCTTGATAAGGTTAGCTAGGGGTTTGTCAATTTTGTTGATTCTCTCAAAAAACCAGCCTTTTGATTCATTAATTCCTTGTATTGTTTTTTTAGTTTCAAATGCATTGATTTCTGCTCTAATGTTTACAATTTCCTCTCTTCTAGAAGCTTTGGGTTTAGCTTGCTCTTCTTTTTCTAGAAGCTTGAGATGGAGCATTAGGTTTTTTTTGTGCTCATTTTGTTTTCTTAATATGACAATTTATTGCTATATATTTCCCTCTTAAGTCCCCTTTCATTGTATCCCACAGATTACAGTACGTTCTTTCTGTATTTTCATTGAATTGTAGGTATTGGTTTATTTCTTCTTTAATTTCATCTGTAGTCCACAGGTTGTTCAAAAGGTTGTTATTTAATTTCTATGTATTTATGCAGCTTTTGCAATTTCTTTTGCCAGTTTTTTCCAATTTCAGTGCACTATGGTCAGATATTATGCATGGTATGATTTCAATACCTTTGCATTTACTTAATAATGCTTTATGGGATAATATATGGTCTATTTTGGAGACTGTCACATGCATTGATGAGAAGAATGTGTATTCTGATGTGGTTGGGTGGAACACTCTGTAAACATCTACTAAGCCAAATTGCTCACAGGTATGATTCAGTTCTGTTGTTTCTTTGATGACTTTTTGTTTAGTTGATCTATCTTTTTGTTACAATGGGCTGTTACTATCCCCTGTTATAACTGTGTTCTTGTGTATTTAGTTTTTCATGTCCATTAGTATCTGTCTTATGTAGTTGGGTGCTCCTGTATTTGGTGCATATATATTAATAATTGTTAGTTCTTCCTCTTGAATTTTTCCACTAATGAGTATGTAGTGACCTTCTTTATCTCTTTTAATCATTTTAGGTTTGAAGTTCATGTTGTCTGCAAATACAATAGTTACCCCTGCTTTTTTCTGGGTTCCTGTTGCATGGAATACTGTTTTCCATCCTTTAACTTTTATTCTATGAGTTTCCTTTTGGGTCAGATGTGTTTCTTGTATGCAGCCTATTGTAGGATCATGTTTCTTGATCCATTCTGTCAGTCATTTCTTTTGATAGGTGAATTGAGGCCATTTACTTTTATGGATATACTGATATGTACTGTCTTGACTTTGCTATGTTATGTTCTAGTTGTTTGCTTTCTGCTTTTCCCCTTGTTTCATTGCTTGCCTTACCTGGTGGTTTCTTTCTGTTGTTGTTTTGGGGATTGTGGTCATTTTTGTCTCTGTCTAATATGTTTTTCAGTACTCTTTCTAGGGTTGGTTTGGTGGACATGAGTTTCTTTAGTTATTCTTTATCCTGGAAGTATCTTGTTTCTCCATTAAATTTTAATGAAAGTTTTGCTGGATACATCAGTCTGGGTTGAAATTTGTTTTCTTTCAGGACTTGAAATACCTCACTCCAAGCTCTTCTTGACTTGAGGATTTGTGCTGAAAAGTCTGCTTTGATTCTAATGGGCTTTCCTTGATAGTTGAGTTTTGTCTTTTTTCTGACAGCTTTTAATATTCTGTTTTTATGCTATATGTCTGAGATCTTAATCATTATGTGTCTGGGTGTGGATTTATGTTGATTGTGGCTGTTTGGTGTTCTATATGCCTCACTTATCTGCACATCAGCTTTTTTCCCCATGTTTGGGAAATTTTCTTCTATTATTTCTGTGAATATTATGGCTGTGTCATTCACATTGACTCCTGCCTCTTCACTGATGCCTATTAATCTCATATTTTTTGTCTTGGCATGGTCTTGAAGCTGTTGGATTGTCACTTCATGCTGCTTTGTTATTTTTTAAAAGTTCTATCCTTTCGTGATCACTACTTGCGATCCTGTTCTCAAGGTCCAAAATCCTATCCTCAGCTTCATTTAAACAGTTTTTCATCCTTTGAATAGAATTTTTTAATCCTTGGATGTCTCTTTGAGTTTGTTTCATGAATTCTTCATGTTTTCTATGTTGTTTATTCAAGGTTTCAACCAGTTTCCCATGCTCCTGTACTTTTTTCTCTATTTCTTTTTTAGCTGCGCTCAACAACTCTTTTATTAAGGTTATTTCTGCCTTTATGTGGGAGAGTATTTCTAATTTGATTTCCTCTATAGCCTCATGGAGTTTTTTTTTTTTTAGTTTCACTCTATCTTTTCAGAGATTTCTGGTGTGTTACTTTTGGGGTCCTCTATTTCAATATGTCCTGTACTTGCTCCTGGTGGACCAGATCTTTGAGACTCATTTTGCTTTTTTGTTTTGCCATTTTCAATCTGCTTGGTGTTTTCTGTGTGTAGGAGGGAGTCACCCACACTCTTTTCAGACTCACCAAGGTCTTACAGTTAGTTGGAGAGTCTTTAGTACTGGTCCTATATACCCACTGTACACCTCTATTTTAGGGGTGTACTCACTACACTGACACAATTAATCCACTGTAGTCCAAGGTTTGCTGCCTGGGAGAAAAGTTCCAAGTTTTTTTTGTGTGCAAGTATTCTGCCAGGACATGCAGTCAGGGCCTGAGGCTGGATTCTGGGTCCTGCTCACTGCTTTGAGTTCTCTGGGCATTGCCCAGTTAGGCCCCCTTCCCTGTGTGTGCCTTGATGTGGTCTCTGACACAGGGCATGATCTTACTGCCTGGTAGAAGGCTCAAAGTCCCTTTCCCTGCACTGTGATTCCACCAGAGTGCATGGTCAGGGTCCGAGGCTGTCTTAGTTACTTTTTACACCAAGATACAATGTCCAACACCACACTGAATGGATCCTGCTGAGGTCTTCTGTTTGGGTGAGGGGTTCCTTCCTAAGTCTCTCATCCAGCCAGCACAGTAATCCACTGTAGTCCAAGTTTTTGATGTTCCAGGTGGAAGTGCGGGCCCAGCAGAAGCAGTCCAAGGCAGTTTAGCCCTGGGGCAGGCTCACCTGATGTTCCTGCTGGAAGGGCAGGCTCAGCAGAAGCAGTCCGGGGCAGTTTTAGGCCTGGGGTGTGCTTCTGTGATGTTCGATGTTCCCGGCAGAAGGGCGGGAATATTCCTGTTTTGTATAATTCAGTGTCCACTTGCATGCTTTTAGCTATTCCCTGCTTCTATGATAGCATCTTTCCTCCTGATGTAGAAATTTCAACAGCTTGTGGAGATTTGAGTCCATAATCAGCTGACTCCAAAGCAGGGTGGAACATCACAGGGGCAACAGCTCAAGGTTGGCTTAGCCAGCTTTTTCACTCTTGAAGAATCTAGACTTGCTCACTTCACTTGTAGGGGTGATGCAGACTGGCCCAGAGCTCTAGGAGCACCATGGGCACTGTCCTTGGGAATCTTGACTGCAAAGCCTTCCTCTTCTGTCTCCAAAAGTCAGACCACGGATCTATGTCTGTGCTTTTAATGTGTTGTTCTCTCTCTCTCTAGAAAATTCCCCCCAATTAATCTGCTTGTAAATACCAACAACAAATACCTTCTTAAGATAATCCATAGAGACAAAAGCATTCCTAGATAGTTAGCATTCATTTTCTAAGCCATTTGCTATACCTAAAGATATTTTCTTTTGAAACATCTAAGTTCAAATCTGTTCCAATTCTCTACTTCCTCCTGGCAGGATATAAAAATACATGGATCTCTTCCTTCTGACATTAGAAGTATTACTTATCAGCTCTGGGTAAAAGCTCAGCAATTTTTGAGACCTATGAATCTTCAAAGGATTCTGTTAATTTCTCTCAATAGTCTCACTCAAATTTCCTTTGGTAACAGTACCCACAGTCATAATCCATGTTGTCTCCAACTGTGAAGATATAGGTTTACAGAAGTTTCTTTAATATTAACTAGAACTAAGACTTCCCTATAGAAACACAATTTAAAAACAGGCTATTCAGCAATATAAAAGAATTACAAGCTGGGTGTGGTGACTCATGCCTGTAATCCCAGCACTAGGGAGGCTGAGGCAAGAGGATCATTGCAAGTTCAAGACCAGCCTGGGATACAAAGAGAGCTCAAGGCCAGCCTGAACTGCATAGCAAGACCCTGTCTCAGAAATACAACAAGAAAGAATTACAGCATTATGAAAAATAAATAGGCCTGGAGATGTAGTTCAGTGACAGAGTGCGTGATTAGCATGTATGAATCCATGGGTTCAATCCCCAGCACTACACATGTACGCACACAACGCTCTCAGTAAATATCATTTTAGTATTAATATAGCCTATGAAACTTTAAAGCATAAAATCCAAGGAAAATAAAGCTATTAAAGTGGCAGTAATTTGAATTTCATAATTTCAACTTCCCTATTGTCATATAGATTAATATTTCCAATTTTCTCTTACATGCAACATGAACAAAAAGTTGTTTTCTCTTAATTTCTGGTTATGTGTTTTGCATGCAATCCTTTTCTGGGAATTGAGCTACTATAAGTCAAAAGATAGGAGTTGTTTTAAAGCTCTTGATCTATGTTCTCAAATTCACTATTCTTCCCAACAATGCATGAAAGCTCTATTTAACAACACTCACAAGATTAAGATTTATTAATTTTTGTTAAGGTTTTGCTAATTTGAAAGTTAAAAAGTAAACTCTTTCTTTAATTTATAATTCAATAAGATTTTTTCTACATTTTTATGGAATAAGAGCTAGATTGGATCCTAAAAAACAGAAGAGATTTTGGTGGGTTTAGAAAAGAGGGTAGACATTTTGGGTGAAAGGAAGTGTATTAAAATAGCTTTGCAAAAGTATTCTTTTGTGTATAAATATTTTTCATGATAAGACAATTGGAAAATCTTCATTTTTTTCAAAGATGGAAGAATTGTTATATGGTGTCTCATTTAGACTTCAAATGTATCACATATAAGACTTTATAACAATTTAATCTTCATCATCAGATTTTACTTAAAATATTCCTGTTCAATTATATCCCTTGTGTGTTGAATAAGGTGACTTATATTTTTGGCATCTGATGGGTTCTACATGGCCTAATTATAAAAGATAATGAACTTCAAATTTTTATAAGTTGATATGAATTAAACAATGTAAATAAATGTTTTCTGAAGTTCTATTGTTGATTTCATTACTTTTCATTTTTCAATAAACTGGCTCTACTTCTATTTATGGTGAAGTCACTACACAGGTTGTGTTGATAAAATAAGAATTTGGCTTTTTTTGTTAATATTTCTAACAACTCCTGGGAAACACAGCCTTCACCCCAAAATTAAATGAATATGACCACTGAGCCACTTAGACTTCTCTGCCTAGACTTGCAGACTTTTATCTTTATGATCTCTTGGGAAGTGGTTTATTTAGTCTGAATCTTGGCCACTATTCACAACCAGCTATTTATTTTTTAATATGTCTTCCTTCAAAATTTCAGTTTATTAGTTTGATTTGAATTAGAAAACAGAATCTTTGTTCTACTTTCAAGAGAATGTCTAGGACCTATATGTAACTGGTTTACTGTATCTTGGGTATCTGGCCATTTTGCATCTTCTGACCAACTTACTAATAAAACTACCGTGGCATTGGAAGTTTCAGTGTTTACACCAGGAAAACGATTTTATGAACATTTTATGTCCATTGTGTTATCAGTTAGATACATATGGCTGTAATAAGAAAGTGGATTCAGGTTAGAGATAAAATACAGGGCTTTTACACAAATAAATATGCTAAAATAAAAATCAGCAAGTGCTTAGAAAAGAGAAAGGGAACCTAGGATATAAGAAATCAACATTTAGAATTCTAGTAGAAAAGGAAAGCCCAACAAGAGAACTGGAACAGTGTCAAAAGAATAAGATAAATTTAGAAGAACAAGGTGTCCTTGATCCAGGTGTACAGCTCAGTACCTCTGCCTGTTTGTCTGTTTCCGTCTCTTTTTCTGAGACTTCCAAGAACCATGTGCAATAGGCTTAAGTATTAACTAAAAATAGTAACCAAATTAAGGGAGCAGAGCTTTACTGCATTTAGTCATGGTCTCTGTAAATTTCTCTTAGCAGTATTTCTCAATTTTGACTACCTATTAGAGTCATCCAAGGGATTTTAAAAAATACCTATACTCAATTTCACCCCAAAGAAATTAGAATATCTAGGGAAGAGGACCAAACATCAGAAAACTTTTTACAAAATCATGTGTTCTAACTTATATTCAAAGTAGGGAAATCTTGCCATAGAAGCTGCGAACCTAGTAACATTTAGTGATATTGCCAACCTAGACAAATTGTGAGATGGTTGGGGGAGTTTTTGGTGGCTAGTTTTGTGTTCTCCGCAGAGTCCGTAGAAACCATATCTAAAAATACCTTCCCTCCTCAGAAGCTGTGATGTCCATCTGGTTGCCACACAGAGTAGCATCTATAAGATGTACTTCTATCATGGACCATTTAGCTACCACTAGTTCCCTTTATGCAAATATATGGGATGGGACAAGTGTGGAAAGAGGCCTAAAATGAGTGTGGAAAGGGAAAAATGGGAGAGAAGGAATGTTGATGTCTTACTAATGCAATTCGGGATTTATCTATTATGAAAAAAGGTGGTTTCAATATCTTAGCTTTTGAGATGATTAAGGAAAGAGTAAAAGTAAAGTGTAGTTAAACAAGGACAAAAACATAAGAAAAAACTGCTTCTATTTGAAATGCTTGTTTTTAGTCAAGTGTCCCCATTTAGGTTACTTTGATTTGAAATGTTTAAAAAATGACTTTCCTCTGAGAATATTGCTTAGAAAAACCAAAAGACCAAGAAAAAAAATCCAAAGTAATGCTAAACTGATCATTGTTTCCAAAGTTGCCGTAGGTAAGTTATTTTTTAAATGACCCAGAATAACAGGGTGAGAAGAAATGCTTTAAACAATAGCTGTTCAGTGACATTCTCCTCGTCTGCCTTCCCAATAACATCAGAACAATAGGTTTTGAATCCAAGCCTAATATGGAATTGAAAAATTGCAGACTTAGGGTTTATGATGAACACAACCCAGCTGGAGCATTCAATGAAGAATGGCAGGGAGGTTTGGTGAAGCCAATCTGGCCTGCTGTGGTACTGCCACAAGGGAACGATAGGTTTTAAGGACACAGCCTAATTTCTCTCTGCAGCTGGGTGTCACTGACTAATGAAAATATATTGGCACACTGCTCACGGTTATTGTTCCATATAACTGCACCTCTTAGCTGGGGATTTGTAAGCAGATCATGATTGAAAGCAATATGACTGTGCTCATTTATTGAAATATTCCAAATACAGCCTGCCCTATTTATTGGAAACAAAGTTTGACAAGATTATGTTGATATGAGAAACAGATACCGAAACATCCCCATATATAGGCACTGCCAATGTCAACTGGGCAGAATTACAGTCCTTAAATATTTATATAGGAAATTGAAATGCAACTATTAATACTTCCAGGAAGTGATACAGTGTGAGAGGAGAAATAGACATGAAGAATAGTATCCTAGGCTACTCCTAACAGGCCAATTTATCATTTTTATAAAATGGTTGCATGTCTCATTTGCAGGACGTTTTCAAAGAATGGGAAAAAGTGCAAACACTTCTGAACTTCTAAAATAGAGGCACATTTAAACAAAAGTGTCCAAAATCCTGATGACTGAATTAATGTTTAAGAAAGGCTTCATTTTTATAAGGCTAATTTCTTTTAATCTGATTTAAGCTCCAGTCAATTTATTTATTTAGTCATCTAGAAAGCAAGCTTCATTAACTCAGATAATGTATTCTTGATTTTCCTTGCTTTGGTATTGTTTTGTGGAGAAAGCTTTCAGAGCAAGCAAAGGTAAATGTCCAAACAGACGATACTCAGCCTAAAAGCTACATAAAGCACTAGTAAAGGTTGATGTCTGTGAATCAGAAGATTTGCATTTGTAACCTGAGCTGTACCCCTGGCTGAAACTGTGGAGAAGTAGGTTTCTCACTAGGGGCCTAATTCCCTCACTTCCTGTCATGTTATCTTTCTGTGTTTTGAATTTTTGGATGTGACAATACAGTATCTTTATTCTCTATTTTAGAAATGCATGTCTAATATTCAGCAAATTTACTCATTTCCAAAACCTGATTTCTTATAAAAGTTTGCATCCCTTAGTTCAACAAGGACTATAAGAAGCCAGAAGGTCCCTGGATGCTGTGGACCTTTGGATTTTCCTGCCCTTTCCTCTTCTCTGGCCCCTTTCTTTTGTCTCTTCACTCCCTCAGTTGCTGAGATTTTAGGCTTTCTGCCCCTCATCCTTTACTCATTTCTGTTCCTTAGTGTTTTTACTTTCTGCCTTTTAGCAGTCTCCTGTCTGAGATGGGAAGCCAGGCTTTTTAGAAGGCTCGAGGTCTTCCACTCTGCCCTTGAACTGTAGGTTGACTGAGCAAAAATCAGTTGTAGTGTTCTTAAAATGCTGTGTTGCATGTGAAATGAAAACCACTCAGCTAAAATTTAGAAGTCTTCAAAAGGCTGTTAAAACCATCTTCAAAACAAAGTCCTCTGAACCATTTAGTTGTAAGAAACATATCATTGATAAGTAAATAAATTTGCTCATTTGTTGAATTAATTATCAATGAATTGTGCTACACTAAAGCTGAAGCCTTTTTTCTTTTCCCTTTTCTTCTTTACATTCTCTTATAGATAGCATCTTCTCCTCTTCTTTTTAACCATTTTCAGTCAACATTTAGTTTCCTGGTGATGATTTCAGGTATTGATCTGAATAAAGTGGTTGGAAGGAATGTGTAGAAGATGGAAACAAAATGGTTTAATTGCTATAGTTTCCTAACTTCATCCCAAGTGTGGTTTTCCAAAGTTATTTCCAGAATTTGACTTGGGAGCAGAAGAAATGCCACACATAATACTCATATAATTTCATACTAACAAAATGCAGTCTTTATCAGTGAAATATATCTAGGTTCCATAAGATCTGATTCAGGAGAAAATGGTTCAGTAGTTAATTTAAAATACTTGAAAATCACTTAATCAGTACACATAAGAGAACTCTGGGCTTGCAAAATAAAGACTTGGCTTTATATTCATACTCTACCAGTTACTAGATTAGTGACCTTGAAAATCATTTGAAAATTTGGGCTTCAGTTTAAATCTGTGAGAGATAATTGTCAGTGTCCCTTTTTTCCAAAGCAAGAAAATAAATAAAAAAACAACCTATATGGTGGCTAAGATTCATAGGAGCTATTTGAATGTTTAAGACGTAGGTGATTGATGCAAAGTAATGTCTCATAGGTGACAAACTTGGAGAAAAATCTTTGTCTCAAATTCATGTCATACAGCTACACGGCACTAATCTGATTTTTATTTGTCTCAGCTAGTGGTCCTACATACCATGTTGATCAGAAAAACACAGGTTTAGAAACCAAGCAGCCAGCTCGCTGCCCTGGTAAGTCGCTGGGGCCCAGCAAGCCGTGGCCGCCCAAGGGTGAGAACCATCAGCAGCTCCTGAAATCTGCGTCATGCTGGAACTTAGGGCGCTGGGAAACCAAGCAACCCCTTCTCCATCCTGGTAAGCAGCTGTGAGCCTACTGGCATGCAGGCTGAAATTCAAACATCCACCACCCCCTCCCCCTCATTAGCAAATGGGAGCCAGAGGTCTGAGCATCTTTTGCGAGGTTGACTATATGCAATATAGCAAGTAAGGGGGATTTCCTTCTACCATCTCTTTGAAGGCAAATATTTTTTAACAACGTTTTGCTTTATTCTGATTAATGGTATTGCTCTATTCAATATTTTGTTTTGATAAGTTCTATAATGTTCTGTATTTCCTTCAATTTTACCATACCTGATTGAAAGAACAAGTATTGTAAAGAAAACAAGATATACTATGGTACCTATTACTATTATCACAGTAACCTGCTATGAAGTTCTGTACCAATTTCACTATACTGTCTCAATTGGCTTTGTTCCATCTTGTTCTGTGGAATTTTGTTACTTTGAAATAAATAAATAGTAAACAACAAAACAGATCAGTAAGGTTCTGAGCAAGCTGAAACATGATATAGCTAAACAGATAGTGGACTTAAAAAGCAAAATGAGGAAAAGAAAGCTCTCTAAAGGATATAACTGAATGTATATTTAAATGTGTAGGATTGATAACCATGTTGCTAAGTTTTCATTGTTTCATTGAACAGAACCGTTTGTAGCCTCACTGTTTGAATGTCCATTTGTATGCTTTAATTTTGTAACTTGAACAACTATATCTAAGAAGACAATATGTAATTTATCAACTAGTGATTTCTTACTTTTTTAAAAAATTCTGTATTGTTTCTTCCCAATTTTCTGTTTTGCTTTCTTTAAATAAAATTTCTCTTTAAATAAAATTAAAAAAAAACACATGGGCTAGTATGGGTCAGTATGGAGAATTCATATATATTCATGGTTACCATTGTAAAGTCTATTCTGTTCCAGTGAAGGACCTTGACATTGGTTTTCACTAGATACTGAACAAACACAATAAGATTTCCCCATATTCTGCATTTGAAAACACTGTTCGTTTATAGGATACACTTTCCTTTGTAAAATACAAACTCATGAGACTTACTCTTGATTAATCCTGAGCAGAAAATAATAATAGTTAAGCATAATTAGGTCAACTTGATTAGCTTGGGAGTGATTTAGAGGATTAGTAAAGCACACTTCTGAGTGTGTCTGTGTGGGTCATGGAAGTGTGACCTTAGGTACTACATACAGTCCCTGACTTATTCTTTGCCACTGTTTCTCTGCTCTGTTTCTGGACCCCCATGAACTAAGCAGCTTTGCCTTACCACACATTTTCACCATGATGTTCCTGCTTTGAAGGCACCTGGTCCTGGACTGAAACCCATGAAACCATGAACCAAATTAAATTTAGGTGCTGGATTGGGTGCTGGATCTCAGTGTTGAGAAAGCTGACTAATACACCTCATAAGTGTTCAAGTACTTTTTCAACCTGCCTTTTCTTTTTGCTCAATAAGCAGCCTTCATTCAAATTCTTGCTTTATAGAAATTAAAAATTGCTATATTTTCTGGATTTATACAAGCCTTCTAAGAATTTCTGAATATTACAAATTAATTTTTATAATGCTGAAGGTCTACCAGGCAAAAAGTACAACTTATTATTAAAAGCTCAGATTCCATGTGATTTAAAGGCCTGAATTTGAGGACAGCTCTGCACTTAATACCTATATATTTTTGCATAAGCTAGGGGAGTTCAGGTTCTTTCACTATAAGATTGGCATAAGAAAAATATTCTAGGTCTAAAGCAAGATTCAAGTTAAACTGATAAAATCAGCTGGCTGAATAGTGGATAGGTGGAATAAAATTATTTTTCAAGATACTCTAATTTATCAAATTTACCAATTTAAAAAGTTTCTTCATGATTAAATATAAAGCTCCTTGAATTTAATCTTAAATGAGATGGTTCTAACAACTTTAAAAGACAATTAAATTTTACTTCACCAGTTTTCATTGTCTTCTGAATAGCATTATAATAAGTGGATTCATATCTTGGTACTCAACTACTTTGAAACTTGTTGAGTTCGGTACTAAACAGTTTGATGTGAACATTTTGTCCTGCCACTCGTGGTTTGTTTGGTACTCGACATGAAAGTTAGAATTTGTCTGTGTTGATTGCCTCGTGACTCACTGTCTTCTAGGTAAAACAATTTATTTGGTACTTGTCGTTTTTGGTAATTGTGTTTCCTAGAGCCAATTAATGGCAAGTACCACTGTATTCAATTTGTTGTAAGCTCTAAGGTGTTTTGATATTTGTGAAAATTCATTTAATAATCAGATTATTTTTCTATTATATAACACTTAATAAGTTCAAATGGAATTCTTTTCAATTTGTATTGAATTTTAAAAATATTTTTGTTTTATCAGTTATGCAGAAGAATGGGTTTTAGTTTTATTTTAGCTTACTTTTATATATGCATAAAACATACTTTGATTATTTTACCTCCCTGTTACCCTTAATTCTTGCCTCCCTCTCTCACTGATTCTCTTTTCTTATGTTCTCTTATTACTTTCCTGTCATCTCTCTCTCTCTTTTTTAATTGAAGTTCCAGGGCTGGGGATGTAGCTCAGTGGTACAGTGTTTGCCTAGCAATCCCAAGGCCCTGGGTTCAATCCTCAGCAACATGAATAAATAAATAAATACATAAAATAACAGAGTTTTCTGTAATCAAATTTATGTGACACATACAATATATATATATCATTGCTGGGCATAGTGGCACACTCCTGTAATCCCAGCACTAGGGAGGCTGAGGCAGGAGGATTGTTACAAGTTCAAGACCAGTCTGGGCTACAAAGTGAGCCCAAGGCCAGCCTGAGCCACATAGCAAGACCCTGTCTCAAAAAGACAAAAAAATTGAAGTTCTACATATGAGAGAAAATATGTTAAGTTTGACTTTCTGAGTGTGGTTTATTTTGCTAAACATGATGATCTCCAGTTCCACACATTTTCTAGCAAAAGACATGATTGTATTCTTTATATCAGAATAATACTGTGCATATGTAGCACAGTTTCTCTGTCCATTCATCCACTGTTGGCCACCAAGGCTGTTTTCATAGCTTAGTTACTGTGAATTGCACTGCAACAAACATAGGTATGCAGCTATTTCTTAGTAAGCTGACATTAACTATTTTGGGAATGTACCAAGGTGTTAGTATAGCTAAACCCAATGCTAACTCTACTTTTCAGTTTTAGAGGAACCACCAAGCTAATTTTCATAGTGAGTGCACTAGTTTATGTTCCCAAAAGTATAGACTGTTTTCTTTTTCCTGTGCTTTTATCAGCACTTGCTTTTTTTTAATGATAATCCTCCCTTTGGATCTTCTGCTAAGTCATTTTCTCTTTAACTATTATCACATTTAAGCCTTTTAAATTACATTTTCAGGTAGTGTCTCAATCTATTTGGCAATTTGGAGATGTAGATATTTGAAAACTTGATTTGTAACACATTGTGCTGCTCCTATTAAGTTCAAAACATTGAGTGCCTTTGATAGTCTTGCATTAGCTCTCATCGTACAGTGAGAGCCAATGCAAGAATAGCCAGCATTCTGATTTTTCATTTCCCATTCTAGTAGAGAATAGCAACATAAACAAAAATTGAAAGCTGCTGTGAAGAAGACAGAACAGGATATCTGAATAGACAGCCTAGTGGTGCTAGGGCAGGGATTACTATCCTAGATAAGGTGATTAGAGAAAGCTTCTAGGGGGCAGAAACATTGTGCTTATTGGATTCACGTGTTGGAAATGAGCTGTTCTGAGCCACAGGACAGTGAAATATTGGTGGAGTGATAGGAGAACAAAAAGCAGTGGCCCAAGACAGTGTTCAGATGCTTTGCTATTGTGGTTAAATGTTTCCTTTCTTTGGAGTATTCTTGGCTTACCATATTATCTAGCATATAAAGACTGTGAGTTTTACTTTTTCTAATTTTTCACATGTAACTGTTGACTATTGCCTAAAAACACAGTAGCATGGTGGGAACAAAAAATATGTACAATATAGTCTCTACTTATCTGTAAAAAACTTCATCATGGAGCTATTTGGAAAATAGAAGTGAGGGACAATATGGAGTCATGCCTGCTCCCTAGTGAATGAACAACTTGGTTTTTAAAGAAACCACAACATGAAGTCACTTGGGAATTTGTCAGTGACAGCATTAAGCCCTCATACCTGAGGAAGTACAGGCAAAGCATTGATGCTGTTTAAGAATCTTTGAGGGGTTTCTACCACACTGCCTGCAATCTTTATTTCAGTGGGTTTGAAACCTTCCTTCATGTCGGTGTGATCTGGTAAGTTTGTTAGCAACAGGGATTTCTGGGCCCTGTCTTAGATTCATGGGTCAAAATTGCCAAAATAGGGCTAGTAAATACATAAACAGATTCCTCCCGGGTGATTCTGCTACACAGTACGATGAGTTTGGGCTTATGTTTAGAAACCATCTCTGTATGTTAAGAGACAAAAAAATTCATGAAGAGAATTCTAGAAGGACTTCTTGCAAATTGTGTTTGCATAAATGATTTGCAGGGTGTCACCTGAGTTGACAATGGAGGTGGCAGCATTAAGAGACAGGCCCAACAGAGGGCCCTGAAGCCCCTGGCCTTGCTTCAGTAAAGCAGCTCTGTTTTTAATCTTTCTTAATCTTCATTTTTAAAATATTGAAATAGTCTGCTTGTGTACTTTGTAGGATTAAAGTACTATGTAACCAGCCATGAATAGGAGACAGATGGTAGTGGAAAAGCTGTAGGGTATTAGAAAGAGAGGCCTGACATTAGGATGTATCTCAGGCCATATTTGTTTAATTCAGTGCAAACATAAGTTTATGCCTGTTATTTCCAAATCACTATTTCCCCCCTGGTTTTCCAAAGCCCTGATTTCTGATGGGAGGGCTTGATAAAGAAAATGAAGATCTTGACAAGACAATTGTCCACTTGGACACATTTAAAAAGCTTTTGTAATCCAGGCATGATGTGATTCTTGCCAGACATCTATGAGTGATATACAGGTTGCAGTTACAGGAAGCCCGGGCTGCTTGGTGAAGAACTAGCTATTATAGCTCTTTTTTACAGGGATGAAAAGTGGAACACTAGTCTTTTAAAAACAGAATTGGGAGATATTTTGTCCTTTAGTTTTAGTAGCATTGCTTTCCCTGTGACTATTAATGAGGAATTTTGGGGCCAGTTTAGCTTTCTTATGCTTCTATGGTTCTAGCAATAAGTGGCTCTCAGGTGAGCAGACCACGATGTTTCTTCAGTGATGATTTAACTCATTCCTTCAAGTTCAGTCCTCTCATCTCTTCTCGCACCAAACTCCTTTCAGTAATCTTTCTCTTTTTCTTTTTCTTCTCTGCCTAGGATGCCTTTGTTTAGTGCTTGTGATGAATATCTGGCCTTTCCTTCATTGTAATTTTAATAAAGCATAAACTTTATGTCCTATTACTTCAAGAGCTGGCCTTTTGAATTCCAGAATTCTTAGCTATTAAATGGCTTGAATTACAGGATGATGACTCTGAATGTTTTAGGTAAGATTTTGATTCTCTAAATTTGGTTGTGTAAGATCTGAAAGCTTCAGTGGTCATGGCATATTAGGGTATTAAAAAAGGAGTTTCTTGGAATAAGTAACATCATGTCTTAATTACTTTTCTTGTTACCAAGACAAAATACTGGACACCCAAACTTAAAGAAGGAAAGGTTTAACTAGCTCACAGTTACAGAGATTTGAATCAATAATCAGCTGCCTCGAAGGCAGAGTGTTATGTTAGACAAGTGTTGTAGAAGAGAAACAGTTCATGGTGGGCAGAAAGTAGCAAAGCAACGAAGGACAAGACAGGCCTCTTTATGCCCCTTATACTGTGTCCAGCATACTGGGATTAGGACAGTGCCAAACCTATTAGGGGACTGATTTAGCAATCACCCATTTTTAATCCTACCATCCTTAATCTAGCATTGCACCATGAAGCAATCACACACTCTAGATTCAGCCACTTCTGAAAAAGCACCATCTATGATCTCATGAGGTTTTGAGGAGGGGGGAACATCTAGACACAAGCCATAACATACTGGTTAATTTCTCAAAATATTATCTTATGGTTGTGATACAGATTTAAGACTGGAGATAAATGTTTTGAGGAGCTGGGCATAGTGGTGCACACCTGAAATCCCAGCACTCGGGAGGCTGAGGCAGGAAGATTGCTTTGAGTTCAAGGTTAGTCTGGGGTATATAGTGAGTTCAAAGGCAGCCTGGGCTACAGAGTGAGACTCTGTCTCAAAAAAAAGTCAAACAAACATGTTTTGAGGAAACATAAATAACATTTTATAGTCCATAAACAATAATACTAATAAAACTATAAAAATGACAATGCTCTTCTGTGGGAGAATTTGGAATGAAGAGGCATTCTTTTATTTAAAGAGAAAAAAGAAACAAAACAGAACAAAGGGTAGCAACAATACAGAATTCCAAAGGAAAAACAAGGAAAAAAAGCACTAAGAAATTACTAGTTGATAAAGTACATATTGTCATCTTGGATATAGTTGTTCATGTTACAAAATGAAAGGATACATAGTAGGCATTCAAACAGTGAGACTGCAAGCAGTTCTGCTCAAAGATCCAACAAAGATTCAGCAATATGGTCATCTATTTTACACACTCAAACATACATGCAGTTATATCCCTTAGAGCAATTTCTTTTCCTCTCTTTTTTATAATAGCAATTACATATTTGGGGTTTTGTCACTCTTATAGTTCTTATTACTCTTTATACTAGAGACATAATGTGATTTTTATAAATGTTTCTTATTTATTTCACTAATGAGGATAGTTTCAAGTTGTCTTGATTTACCTATGAAGGCGTCGAGATCATCATTTTATAGCTGAGTAATATTCCATTGTATAAAAATACCACATCTTTTTCATCCACTCTGCAGTTGATGGGCATGTTGGTTGTTTCCAGGATTTAGCTATCACAAATTGTGCTGCTATGAACATGGGTGCACATATATCACTGTGATATGACCTTTTCAGTTCTTCTGGGAAAATACCCAGGAGGGGAATAGCTGAGTTGAGTGGAACTTCCAATCCTAGTCTTCTGAGAATTCTCCATATGGATTTCCATAATGGTTGCACCAGTCTACATTCCCACCAACAGTGGAGCAGTGTTCCTTTTCCCCCACAGCCTCGCGAACATTTGTTATCAGTTGATTTCTTGATGGCAGTTATTCTTTGCAGAGTAAGGTGAAATCTCAATGTTATTTTAATTTTCATTTCTCGAATGAAACACAAACTGTATGGGAGACACTTCAAAGAATCAATAATTGGGATGTCATATTATTGAAAAGTTTCTGCAATACAAAAGAAATCACCAACAGAGTGAAAAGAAAACCCACAGAATGGGAAAGAATTTTAGCCAGCAACCCTTCAGACAAAGCACATATCCAGAACATATAAAGAACTGAAAAACATCAAGCCCCCAAATTCAAAGACCCTCTCCAAAAATGGGCATCTGAGATGAACATACAGTTCTCAGATGAAGATATACAAGTGGCAAATAAATACATGAAGAGGCATTTTATGATCAAAACTTTGACTACAATTTCAAATGAAAAGGTAAAGCTTTATACCATGGACTGAGTATTAGCCTAAAAATGTTTTGAGTAGTTGTCAAGAAGTATAATTCTGAGTTCAGAGCCATAGAAACTTGATAACTTGTCCAAGGGAAATAACATTTATAGAAGGATTACTTGAAAGATATGGAATCTATTCATTTCTTCCAGAAATTCTTAATTAGACTTTGATGGTCATTAGAATTATTTACTTTGTGGGGCTGTCCTATAGATGTTAGTAGGTTTTAAATGCCCAGAACTTGCCAATTGAATCCCAATGGTGCCCACCTCCCACTTTTGTGAAACTAACAATTGCTTCTCCACATTTCTAAAGCCATATTACCCCTGTTTAGGTACCATTGACAAAATAAAATGTATTGATAATCCAAAAGAACAGACTACCTGAATATGTTAGGGAGACAACTCAATAAAAACCTAACTAGTAGTATTTGTTTTAAAATCATTACCCTAAGGAACTTTTTACTGTTTATAATGAAGATATAAGATATCTTTGTCTTTACAACTAAATTGTGGGTTTTTTTTGTACTGAGGATTGAACCCAGGACCTTATGAATTCTAAATAAGTATTCAATACTGAGACATATCCTCAACCCCCTCTGGTATTTTTGAGACATTTTGAAGTATTTTGAAAGATATTTTGTCCTGTGATCTCAACAGCAAGTATGAGTTTCCTTATTAACTTCTTTGTTCTTTTCTTATAGCTTCTGTGAAACTTGAAATTGTGTCCATTTTACCATCAGCATTTGTAAAGCCTAGAGCTCAAGGTGGTGTATTCTGGCATAAACACCACAGATTCCAACCTTATTTGGATCCCTTAGTTTTTGTTGCTATTTACTTTTTGCTCATGTTGTTCTTCTTTTTAATGTTTTCATTTTGCTACAGTATAAGGATTTTTATAAATGGTTTTAAGTCACTTTTGGTTTAAGGTAAAATAAATATGTGTGCATGTATACTCATATTTGTAGAGTACATTGAGTGGGAAATGTGTGGGATGTAAATTTAAACATAGTTGTGATTGCTAAGTAATTTTATTCTCTAATCAGTAAGAGCAGTTGGCTACAAAAGCAAAAGTTTATAGTAGAGCAGCTAAATTAGGGAATTTAATTATTGCAACAGCACAATTGTTTAATTTGGTAATTGCAGCTTCTTGGTGCATAGTCTTCATATATTAAAAAGACTGCAACTTGATATTTAGCAGGGATCTTATCAATTATTACGGTTTCCCTAATTATCTAAATTTTAGCAGAGTCATAGATTTAAGGGATGAATCATATAGTTTATATTATGGCATATGTTGGCTGACAATCCTCAGTTTTTATATTTCAAATTGTAATTTATATAAAAAATGAAATATTGTGCTAATTATTTCAGCCAATTATAGCTCCAAAATTCTCAATGGTCAAAAAAATAGACTTTTGGTTGAGGCACTTTAAACAGTAAAAGGTGGGACCATTTATTGGCAAAAAACAGCTGGGTGGAGACATGTAAACTATTTCCTAATTTTGGAAGATGCTCTCTGTGCAGTAAGTTTTACTAAATTAATCACTGTTGGCATAGTACATAGAACAGACAAAGTTGAAAATACAAAGTCTCAAGCACTAAAACAATATGCCCATGTGCTTAAATTACATATTCTTGAAGGTCAGGATGCTTTTATTTGAAAAGACCTCTGTATTTTAAATAGGTAAATGTTCAGTATTATTTGAAAATATAATGATTGGAAAGCTATTTAAGGTCAGTGAATAATAAAAATAACCAAAATTCCAAATATCCTTTACAATTTAGTAAGCTAGATCTCAGAAACAAAGTAATAAAAATATAAAATATTTGTGCTTAAATTCTGGCAAAGCTCTGACTTGAAGATATATTCCTGTGTGTGTGTGTGTGTGTGTGTGCGCACACGTGTGCATGTACACATGTGCCTGAGTGCATGCATGCATGTGTGCTTGCACTTTTTTGTCTCATTGTCCCTCCTCTGACAGTGAAACAGTGTCTTTGATTTGGACAGAAAGAGTGAGTTTGAAAAACACAGCTTTGAAAACCCAAATTACAAGTTACAGGTTGTTATTAGGATGTTAGACTAGATGGTGGTGGAGGGACAAGGCAAACAAGTCACAATGAGATTCAGAAATAAAAGAGAGGCTGCCAAGAAAGAACTCACAGAGTTGCTAGACCTGCTTTTTTTTCTTAATAAAATGATTTTTGAGAGACCGTTCAGCCAGAAAGGTAAACCATTCTTACAATTTAAAAGTGCCAGTCATCTGTAAAGCCAGAAGTCAGGACAGAAGGAAATTTATGATGAAGAATAGGAATGTCAAAGTCAGAAGGGGACAAGAAAAAGACCATAGAGTATCTACAGCAAGTCAGTTATTTAGGGGTTTGTGCTCAGTTTCCCTCTCCTGAAGTTAATCTTCTTTTCTCTTTTTACCTGCCTTTTAATCATTAAATTGCTCATTGGAGTCAGCCAGGGAAAGGAAAGGAGGAATAATACTAATCAAGCCTTTCTTCGCATGACCAAAGCAATGCATCATGAACGTGGAACAAAATAGGCCAGTTTTACTGCTTATCTCTTTATCTTTCTTCAAAATCAGATAATCATTTAATGATCTGTCAATCTAGTGAATACAACTGCAGCATTTGTGTGTCCAGGCATGGGCCTGGGCCAGTCTGGAGTGTTTGCAAGTAGAATTGTCGTATTTTCTCAGAAAGAAAGTCACTGGTGAAGCAGAGACTATCAGTGTGGGGTTGATAACACAATTCACTCAGTTGGAGGAATGTATTTGTGTATCTGGCCGTTGTGATGGAGGACCATGACACATCATAGTGCTCATGTCACTTACCTAAGAAAAAAACCTTTTGGAATAGTATATTAGCTTTAAAATAATAATGATTATTTCAAAAGTAAGCCTTTTATGTCAGAGCAGTTTCAGATTGCTATAAAATGCTACAGAAAGATCTGATATATCCCATATCTAGTTCCACATATTAACCTCTTTAGAATGGTACATCTGTCTGTACTAATAAATCAATATTGATATTTAGCTATTAGCTGAACTCCACACTCTATTTAGATTATTTTTCTCAGTTTCCCCTAATGTCCAGTTTGTATTCCATAATCACTTCTAAGATCCCATACTACCTTTAGTCATCATGTCTCCTTAGATTCCTCTAGATTGTGATGGTTTCCTAACCTTTCTTTATTTCCTCTACTTTGATAATCTTGGCAGTTCTGAGGGTTAATGATCAGATATTTAGTAGAATACCCCTCAATTGAGGTTTGTCTGATTTTTTTCATGATTAGACTGGATTATTATGTTTTGGATGGACGATTACAGAAGCAGAGTGTCATTCTCATCTCATTGTATTATTAATACATGCTATTAACATGACTTCTCACTGTTGATGCTGAGCTCAGTCACTTTACTAAGGTAGTATTGATCAAGTTTCTCCACTGTAAGGGTACTCTTTTGCCCCTCTTGTTTCCATACTGTACTCCTTGGGAGGAAGTCTCCACGTGTAACACATACTTAAGTAGTAAGAAGTTATGCTTTCTCCTTAAAGAGAGAATATCCATATAAGTTATCTGGAACTCTTCTGCTTGGGAGAAGACCGCATTTGTTTATCTGTCCAATCACTTGTGTAAGTGTAGTTATGAATATTTATATTATATATTGGGTTATTTTGTTGCTCAAATTGTTCTAGATCTTTAGTTGGCTCTTTTATCCCTTTGAAATACTCTCAGTCCTTGTCTTCTAATTTTTAGCATTTTAAAAGCTTTTAGTACTGTAACATACTCCAAGTTCATCATAGATTATATTGAATGACTTTGGAATGTTGAATCATTCTTACACACTAGGAATAAATCTTGATTGTAGTATATAGTTTTGATTTGACATTGTTGGATTTAATTTGCTAATATATGGTTGAGGAAGTTTGCATGCATGTTATTAGATAACTGATTTTATTTTAATGAATTATCTTAAAGATTTCAGTTTTATTGACATACAACTGACAAAATTTGTTCAAGGTTTATGGTGTGATGTTTTACCATTTATACACAATCATGCTAATTAACATATTCATCAGTTCACATAGTTGCTTTTTGTGTGGTATAAGAACACTTGAGATGTCCTCTCAACATATTTCAAGTACTAACAAATTATTTTTTAATTATATATATCTTTATTTAAAAAATGGTTATAGTACATAATATTTACATTCACTTTAGGGGGTTGGTACGTGTATAATGTATCTTAATTTTTTTATTTCCCTTCTCCCTTACCCCAGTACATATTGTACATTAGGTTTGTAGAACTTACTCATATTATCTACAAGTTTGCATGTATATGAATTAGGCACAGTGGTCTATAGATTGCCATTCTTGTAATATCATTCTATGATGTCCTTATAGAATCAATAAGTCTTCATTCTGTATTGTGAGAAATATTGTAGAGTACTGGAATTACTGGAATAATTTTTGCCTTAAAAATTTGGTATAATTTAGCAACCAAAAACATCTGGATCTGGTGATTTTTTCTGGAGGCTATTTTACTGATTCAACTTCAAATATAAAAATTTAAAGTAGCCCTTTATATCTCCTTGTGTGAATTTTGGTAATTTGACTATTTCAGGGAATTGGTATATTTCACCTAAATCATCAAGTTTGTACACAGAGAGTTGTTCATACTGTTCCTATGTTGTCTCTTTATGTCTGTGGAACAACAGATGATCTGATCTTTCTTCATTTCTAATGTTGACAATTTATGTCTTCACTCTTGTGTATTGGTAACCTAGCTTGGCTAAAGGTTTATTAATTTTATTGGTTCCCATCCTCCAAGGAATCAATAAAAGCTTTTATTATTCAGATTTTCTCTATTGTTTCTAGTTCTACTGATTCCTGTTTTAATTTTTATTATTTCTTGTCTTCTATTTCCTTTAGATTTAAGTTGCTCTTGTTTCTATAGTTTCCTAAGGTGGAAGCATAGGTTATTTTATTTTTTTACTCTTTCTTATTTTCTAACAGATGCATTTAATGCTATAAATTTACCTCTAACCACTGATTTTTCTGTACTCCACAAATATTGACAAGCTATACTTTTATTTAAAATATTTAAATTTTTTCTTGAGACTCCTTTAACCTGTGTGTTACCTACAATCATATTGCTAAATTTTTAAACATTTGGAGATTTCACAGATAACTCTTTGTTATTTATATCTACTTTAACTTCATTGTGGTCTAGGAACATACTTTGTGTGAATTTTGATCTTTTAAATGTGTTAAGGTATGTTTTATGGACCAGAATATGTCTATCTTGAATGTTCTATGCAAGCTTAAAAGGAAAGAATACTTTGTTACTGTTAGTGGAGTCTTCATAAATTAATTTAAGTTGACTGAAAATGTCATTTGGGTCAACTGTATTATTATTTTGCAGCTTTATATAACAATTCTCAATGGAGGTAGCAGGGGCTGAAGTTGCAAATTATAACAGTTAATTTTTCATTTCAGTCTTTTAGTTCCATGTTTTTGCTTCGTGTATTTCGGTGTTTATTTTTAGGTGTTTAATGGATCTCTTTATTATTATGCAGTGCCTCTCTTTATCCCTAATGATTTTCTTTGTTCTGAAATCTGCTGTATCTCAAAGTAATAGAATGACTCCAACATTTTTCTTAATTTTTATTTTTATGGATATGTGTTTGTCATATATAATGATTTACATTCCTCATGGGGAATTTGTACATGTACATAAAAATATTAACTTCTGTTATTATCCCTTTTATTTCCCCTTTTGTCCCTTTTGCAAAAGATCTATCTCCTTACTTCCTTTTATCTATCGTTTATTCTGCTCTTTATATTGTAAGTTTCTTGTAAAAGAAACCATCCCACATTTATACTTGTGTATCTGATTTATTTCACTTAAAATTATGGTCTCAAAGTGAATCCATTTTCCTACAAATGACTTGTTTATCCCTCTTTATGACAGAGAAGTTTCCCATTATATATAGAGACCAATTTTTAAATTTAATTTGAAGTAATTTTATTTTATTAGTACATGTTTGTAATTCATGCAGTTTATCATTACCCCAGGGAGTGGTTACATGTACATATTACAGCTCTTCTTATCCTTTCCTTTCCTCTCCCCCTCCTCTCCTACTCTGCATCCCCAATCACCTCTTTCATACCCATTAATACTATTTATCTTAGCATGTATTGTAGCATATATTGTTTAAATTGATTTAAACAATTGTACAGGTTCCTGTACATGGAATATCTTTATGTACCTGTAAATGGAATGTCTTTATTCTTTTCATTTTCCTTTCTCCTCTCCCTACCTTGTTCCCTTGATCCATTTCCCTATTGGATAAGATCTGGAACACCAATAATTCTAGCACTTGGGAGGCTGAGGCAGGTGGATTTCTGTGAATCTGAGGCCAGCTTGGGCTACAATAAGCAAGTTCAAGGCCAGCCTGCATCATATAGTGAGACCCTGTCTCAAAGAAACAAAAGCAGACAAAAAACAAAAAGAAAACACAATGAGGCTCAACATTCCTGAAATTCATTTGGAATGGGAAGAGATCTAGAATAGAGAAATCAATTTAGAGGAACAAAGGCAAGGTAGGGGCTTCATGATCCCTGACTTGAAATTATACTACAAAACTACTGTGATTAAAAACAGCGTGGTACTGGAGAAAACAACCACTACTGTCAACAAAACAGAGTACCAATGGAACAGATGAGAAGATGCAGTAATATCTTCAAACACACTTAGTCACCTTTGACAAAGAAGCCAAACACCTTCACTGGAAGAAAGATAGCCTCTTTAATCTGACTTTGTACTTTCATAAGTACTTCTCAGATAGAATCCATGTTGCTAAGCTCTTTCACCTATAATCTACTATTCTTACTACTGTAAACTTGTTGTTGGTATGGTGATAAAAAGTGGAGGAGGTTAAGCAGTTTACAATCTAATTAAATTTCAGTCGTTCAGTAGAACTGGGTCTCGGATTTGTGGTTATCACATGTGTTTTTTCTTATATAGCCTTCTTCCTCCCAAAAAGGTGAGGCAGAAATGCTGGTGGGAATTGCAGTGAGTGGATCTTTGGGGCAATGCTCTGGTTAAATCCTTCTCCCTAAAGACTAAGACTTTGTTATAGAAAAGGCTCTGGACATATTTAACCAAGATTATTTTTCTGCTCACCCTGTCCCAGCCAGAAGTGGATATTTCTTTGTCTTTAGCATTAAACCATAGCGGGGATTATGAAGATAAATCCCATGTGTTATGGATTGGAAACTGGTGGTGAATTTAACACCAACTGGATTACAGCATCATGGCGCTGAGTGTAGATGTTTCACCTGAGGAAATTTGCCAGCATAAATAGAGACGTGGAGAAGGAGAAGCTATCACGTTAGTCACATTAGTGCTTTGAGGTGTTGTGGGTTCTCCTATGAGCTGCTGTTTCAGCTGTTGGTTCTCCTGGAGAAGCTCTAGTCCTCACATCGAGCATTGCTTCCTGGCTCCAGAGGAGAAGATGTGTGTTGCTTGGTCTCCAAAATGAACTCATCACTCTGGCTTCCTAGCATGTACTCAACTGTGCTTGTCATCGGAGGAGCTCAGGGCCTCCGTGTCACTGAGGATGGCTGTGGTGCTTTTCAGGACAGCCCTGGTCTTTGTGGTGAGTGTGACATCTTGGTTCCAGCATAGAAACCTCAACCTACCAGCACAGCTCCTTCACCCTGCTGGCATAGACTTTCTAGTTTCCACCGCTGATCTTTGGGCCTTCCCAGCACGGATCCATAGAGACTGGTGTGAGTCCTTCTTGTGGGCTCTAGACCTCCAGTTGGACTCGTGGGAGGCATTGTCGTGAGCACTGGATCTTCATCTGGACTCATGTGGGACATTGCTGTGGGATTCAGGTCCTTGGCTAAATATTCTATGTCTTTAGTGATGTGGACAGATTTCCTGCATTTTCTTGTGTTAACTCTAGGTGACCATCATAATAATAATATTATAAATTCCATGTCCTGTCTAATTCTTCTCTGTACAACCCTGACTACAACACCTTGTAAACAGGAATGCCCCCATCAAACTGTAGGCCCTAGGAGCTTCTTAGTCTCAGATTAGTCTGCTTTCCACTTCAGTTGTTCATCCAAATTATTGCACATCTCCCAGTTTATGCCTCCAGTGGTTTCTATTCTAGTTGACAAATCTTGTTTTTGACTCTGTGTTTGCTTCTGTCTCTAGATTTTAGTGTGATTTTACTGCAACGTAGTTCTCTGACAGGCCCAAGACATGTTGGTTTTCAGTTTGTCCAAGTTTTTTCTTAAGAAGGGTATAATGGCTTCTTCTTATAAAATGATTTCTAAATTATTATTATTATCATGTATTAATGTACAAATTAATGGGATTCCTTGTGATATTTCCATACATGCATATATCTTGCATTGATTGTGCCCATGCTCCTTACTTCTAACATTTTCCTTTTTCCTTTCTCACTCTCCCCCTTCTCAGTCCCACATAGAGCAAGTTACCGTTTTTAAGTTTTTTATATACTAGATACAAAACGAATAGTCTCTATCATTATTTTTGAGGACATTTCTACAAATTTTTAGAAAACCTCAGAAAAAGTTATTTATTTTAAAGATAAAACAATGGGGCTTTAATGAGAGTAAGTTGTGGATCCAAGATCATGTATCTGTGGTTCTAAATGGTTCTAAAGCCTATGAGCATATGTGTGTGTATATACATATACATATATATCAAAACACATATATACATATATATCAAAATGTTTTCTGTTTTTTAAAATTCGTGTATATATTTTGGAGTCCTCAGATGTAGGGAACTGCTGAATAGTACAGGGCAAGTTATTATCATCATTTTATGAAATCTTCCATCTCTCTCTCCCATCCCCACCAGGGGTAACCATTACAAAATTATAAGAGCTTCAGATGTAACTTATAAGGTCCTAGTTTTAATTCTCATCATTGTAAAACAAAAAATTTAATATATATCTTGTTTTATTTTAAAGCCTTTGTAAAACACCTTTAGATTCATAGCAAAATTGAGAAGATGGATATACATGCAAAGTTATCAACTTCCCAGCCAGTGACAGATTTATTACCACTGATAACCTAGATGTTAGCATGTGTCATTTTATTCATTATGCTCTTATGAAATGTGTCTTGCATTATGTGTATATATTTTTAATTTATATGATTACTTTTTTCTTGTTATGTATTTTATTCAGTTTTTTTGTTCTCATTGTGTTAAGATACAATCATATTGCTCATGGTTGTTTCAAACAACTGTATAGTATTTCAGCTTTATCACTCATATAAAATTTTTTTAATATTTTATTTAAAGGTATAAAACAGAAAAAGAGAAATATTACAGAATTTCAAAAAAATAAACAGTAAGAAATCACCAGTTGATAAATTACATATTGCTCTTTTAGAAATAGTTGTTCAAGGTACAAAATTAAAGCACACAAAATAGACACTCAAGCAGTGAGACTGCACACAGATCTGTTCAACAGTCAAACAAGAACTAAGAAATATGGGTAACAATCCTGCACACATAAATATACATGCAGTTATATCTTTTATAGCACTTCATATTTTCTCTTTTTTACAATAGCAATTATACATTTTTTATTTAAAGAGGAATAAAAACAAGAAAAAGGTAGAAATATTACAGAATTTCAAGAAAAGAAGTTAAACAGTAAGAAATCACTAGTTGATACATTACATATTGTTTTTTTTAGAAATAGTTATTCAAGTTACAGAATTAAAGCACACAAAGTGGACACTAAAGCAGTGAGAGTGCAAACAGACCTGTTCAGCAATCAAACAAGAACCTAGAAATCTGGTCATCAATCCCACATATCTAAACTTACATGCAGCTATATCTTTTATAGCGCTTCCTATTTCCTCTTTTTTTACAATAGCAATTATACATTTTTAAAATTTTATTTAAAGAAAAGAAAAAAAAACAGAAAAAAGGGTATCAACAATACAGAATTCTAAAAGGAAGAAAGAAAAAGGAGAATGAGAAAAAGCCCCACTAAGAAATCAGTAATTTATAAATTATGTACTGTCATCCTGGATGTAGTTGTTCAAGTTACAAAGTTAAAGGGTACATAGTAAATATTCAAACAGTCAGACTACAAACAGTTCTGCTCAAAGATCAAACAAAGATTCAGCAATATGGTCATCTATTTTACACACTCAAACATACATGCAGTTATATCCCTTAGAACATTCTCTTTTGTACAATAGCAATTAAACATTTTGGTTTTATTACTCTTGTAGTTCTTATTTACTTTTTACACTAGAGACACAATATGATATTTGTCAATATGATTCTTATTTATTTCACTAATGAGGACAGTCTCAAGTTGTCTCCATTTGCTTATGAAGGCCTCAAGGTCATCCTTTTTTATAGCTGAGTAATATTCCATTGTATAAAAATGCCACATCTTTTTCATCCACTCTGCAGTTGATGGGCATCTTGGTTATTTCCAGGATTTAGCTATCACAAGTTGTGCGGCTATGAACATGGGTGCACATATATCACTGTGATATGAACTTTTCAGTTCTTTGGGAAAATATCCAGGAGGGGGATAGCTGAATTGAATGGAGCTTCCAATCCTAGTCTTCTGAGAATTCTCCATATGGATTTCCATGTACTGGCTCGACTTTGCCATGTTATGTTCCAGTTGTTTCTTTCTGCTTTTCCTCTTAATTACTTCTCCTACCAGGTGGTTTCTTTCTGTTGATGTTTTGGGGATTGTGGTCATTTTTATCTCTGTCTAGTATGTCTTTCAGTACTCTTTCTAGGGTTGGTTTGGTGGACATGAATTTCTTCAGTTGTTCTTTGTCATGGAAGTATCTGGTATCTCCATTAAATTTTAATGAAAGTTTTGCTGGGTACATCAGTCTGGGTTGAAGGTTGTTTTCTTTCAGGGCTTGAAATACCACACTGCAAGCTCTTCTTGACTTGAGGGTTTGTGCTGAAAAGTCTGCAGTGATTCTAACGGGCTTTCCTTGATAGGTGAGTTGTGTCTTTTCTCTGACTGCTTTTAATATTCTGTTTTTATGCTGTATGTCTGAGATCTTAATTATTATGTGTCTGGGTGTGAATTTATGTTGATTGTGACTGTTTTTTGTTCTATATGCCTCACTTATTTGCATATCAGATTCTTTCCCTATGTTTGGGAAATTTTCTGCTATTATTTCTGTAAATACTTTATGTATGTCTTTTGCCTGGACTCCTGAATCTTTGCTAGTGCCCATTATTCTTTTATTGTTGCTCTTGGCCTCATGATGAAGCTTCTGGGTTGTCATTTCATGCTGCTTTGTTATTTTTAAAAGTTCTATCCTTTCCTGATCACTAATTGTGATCCTGTCCTCAAGGTCCGAAATCCTATCTTCAGCTTCCTTTAGGTGGTTTTGCACGCTTTCAATAGAATTTTTGTTTCTTGGATGTCTCTTTGAGTTTGTTTCATGAATTCTGCTGATATTCTATATTGTTCATTCAGTTTTAATCAGTTTCCCATGCTCATTTACTTTTTTCTCTAGTTCTTCTTTAGCTGCATTCAACAACTCCTTTACTAAAGTTGTTATTTCTATTTTTACATGGGAGACTACTTCTAATTTGATTTCCTCTATAGCCTGATGCAGTTGTTTTTTTTATTTCACTCGCTATCTTTTCAGAGATTCCCGGTGTGTTACTTTTGGGGTCCTCTATTTCAATGTCTCCTATACTTGCTTCTGGTGAACTATATGTTTGAGACTGCATTTTGCTTTTTCTTTTTGTCGTTTTCACTCTGCCTGGTGTTTTCTATGTGTAGGCGGGGATCACACACACTCTTTTCAGACACAACAAAGTCATACGGTTAGTTGTAGGGGGTTTTACTACTGGCCCTATTTATCCCCTGTACACCTCTATTTTAGGGGTATACTCACCACACTGATACAGTCAATCTGGTGTAGTCCAATGTTCACCACCTGGGAGAAAAATTCCAAATTTTCTCACACTATCTGAATCCCACTGAGAACTTCTGATGTTCCAGGTGGGAGGGCGGGCCCAGCTCAAGCAGTCCAGGGCAGTTTTCAGACTTGGGCAGGCCTCCTTGCTGTTCCCGGTGGCAGGGCCGGCCATGGTGGAGGTTCCCGGCAGCCTATGACTGATGCAGGCTTCCGCTAAGTTCCCAGTGGCAGGGCGAGCCGTCGGTGGTGGTTCCGGGCCGCTTACCCCTGATGCATGCTTTGGCTAAGTTCCCATTGGCAAGGTGGACCCACGGTGGTGGTTCCGGGCAGCCTACCCCTGATGCAGGCTTCTGCTGAGTTCCCGCTGGCAGGGCGGGCCCACGGTGGAGGTTCTGGGCAGCTTACCCCTGATAGAGGTTTCTGCTAAGTTCTGGGAGGCAGGGCGGGCCCATGGTGGAGGTTCTGGGCAGCCTATGCCTGATAGAGGCTTCTGCTAAGTTCCCGGTGGTAAGGTGGGCCCAAGGTGGTGGTTCTGGGCAGCCTACCCCTTCATATAAAATTTGACATATTCTTTGTGGAAAAACTCAATGCCAAAATGTGAAAATAAGGAAATAAGAAAATAATGATTATGGAAATTTGTATTGTAAGAGAAATAGAGCTGTCATTTCAGTCAACCTTCTGTAAGATATCAATACACATATGTAGAAATGCATAATGGGTATTCAATTTTACTTACATAGAACTGGAACTGTCTTGCATATGTTTGCTGCTCATTTATCACTATGTTATGAATAGCATGTCATGCAACAAGTATAGACCCATAATATGGGTTTTAATGATCACCCAGTACAATTCTCTCATGATGGGCATTTTGCTTTCATTTGTTTTTATTTAATTAATATAAATAGTGCCTTGGTTAAAAAACTTTCTGTAAACATCTTTTTTCATCTGTACAATTAATTATATCTTCAAAGCAAACACCCTTTTTTTCTCCATATGGGTTGGGCCAGGTTTAATGCCACCAAAAACTCCATGATTTTTCTACTTCTATGTGTTGCCCAAAAGAGTTAAGAGCTAAAGTGGCTTTAAGTATTAAATTCTGATAGTGCATAAGTTGATGAACAGTAGGGGAAGAAGTCACAGAACAGAGAGACCACTTATTAGCTCTGTTGTGGTAATCAAGATGATGGAGAATAGCTTATGTATTTGTATAAACCTGTGGTTTGTTTATGGTGTCATCTGGTGGAGCCACTGTCTTTCATTGCTGGTGGGCTTCTCAGTCATCACTCCTTACCAGGTACTTGGGTAATTCAATGTTTACCTGGTTAGACAGACAGCACTGCTTCCATTTATCTTTTTTACTTTGTGACAGAATAAATGCAAATAAATAAACTGTCAGAAATTAGCAGTTTACATAATCTGATTAAAACTACAGTTCAACACTAACTTTAATGGAATCAGATTCTGTTCTAAGTGTTGTTGATCTTGACACTGAATGTGCCAGAATTATTTAGAGGACTGCTATTCCCCCAGTAGTCACAACTCAGAAAATGTATGCCAAGAAACCTCTTTGGTATATCTGCTTTCCCAAGATATTTTTGGCCAAGATTTGAAAGTTTGGGAAATTTAGACACATATATTTGGGTATATATTCTTAAACCAAATGTTCCCTTGTTTCAATTTTTAAAGTGTTTGTTTCTTTTTCATAGTTTATGGAAATTGAATTCAGAATTCTGATAAATCAAAGTTTTATGAGGAAACTAGGTTTCTTCCTTAGGGGGATGGGTGTGACAGTTAATCCTGTTATGATTTCATTGGATTAAGAAACACCTAGCAGCAGATTACAAAAAAACACTTCTGTGTTTCTCTGAGTGGGTCTTGGAGACATGGCCTTGGATAGTATGTTTGGTGTCTCATCAATTCCTATTTATTTATATATTGTCTTTTTGAAACAAGGTTCCTCTTTGTAGTTCAGGCTGGCCTTGAACTCACTTTGTAGCCCAGGCTGGACTTGATCTTGCAGTGCTCCTCCTGCCTCAGCCTCCTGAGTTCTGGGATTACAGGCATGTGCCACCATACCTGGCTATTCATTTCTCTTTAGAAGTGTTTCCCTGCTTTGCTTCCTAGCTACCAGGAACCAAGCAGCTTTGCTCCATCTTATGCTTCTGCCATGTCATTTCTGCCTTGGAGCCTTTTGCCCATGTACTGACATTCCTGAAACAAAGAACTAAAGTAAACCTTTTTTCCCTTTAAATTGTGGGTATTGGCTATTATGTCGCAGTAAAAGAAAAGTTGGTATGAGAGAAATGGAATCCTTCCTGTGACTGTACCTCATCATGTAGTTTAGAAGCCTTTGGAACTAGTGTACTAGAACATTTAATAAAATTTTGGAGATGCAGGGTATCCTTAAAATACTGTAGGCAAAGTCTGAAGGGTGATTCTAAGTTGAAGCTCAGAAGATCAGAGTGCTGATAGGAATGCGGACAGTAAAGATCAGGTTTAGGAAGTTTCAGTTAGGAGCAAGGATTTTTGTTGGCATTTTTACTAGAGGCAATTTGTGTTAAAATTTGGAAGAAAATTTGTCTACTTTTTCACCATATCTTGAGACTTGGAAAGAATGCCACTAAGGGCAGTGGACTAATTAATTGGTGGAGGAAATTTCAAGATATCCTGATGTTGGGTCTGTGGCATGGATACTGTTGGCTGATTTTAGCCAGATTTATAATGAGAATTAGTGCAAAATCAGAGTATAAATTCTGAAAAACTTAAGTTTTAGCCTAAAAGGGACTATATCTAGGGTTGGGGCTAAAGGAGGTAAAACTGATAAGAGATCAACACCATTATTTAAAAAGGCAAGTACTTTGTACAGGGACAACAAGAGAGATGACTGGGGGATCTCAGAAACCAGCAAAATCATATTCATCACAGACTCAAGGATGAAAAAGCATAAACATTTTATTTGAGAAGAGAGTCCCTTAAACCCCTGCTCAAGAAGGCCATTCAAGGGAATTGGTTCTGAAAGATTCATTTCTTCATGTTCAGGTGTCCAGACATTCAGAAGCAACTACAACTATGGTCCAAAGGAGCTTGGATATTGCTCAAGCTTGCAGTAAATCTTGGTATCATCCATGTGATATGGACTTTACTGCTATGCAGAATTTCACAGTTGTGGAGTCAGAGAGGCTTCTATCCATATTTCAAAGGAAGACCTAAAAGCCAGGCAAGGAATCCCTTAGAAAGTGGTGCTTAAAGCTATGGAAAATAAGCCAAAGTTTTAGTGGAGACTTCAAGAAGGTAGAAACACCAGGAATATAGAACATCTGCCAAAGAAAGCTGCAGCTGAAGAGTAGAGCCCACTCAAGAGAGAGGCATGTGAGAAGAAACTAGCAAAGTCATAGGGTTAGGGTTGCCAAGGCCCTCTGAAAATCATGTCTTACCACTGTGTGCCTTGGTATAGTGATCTCGTATGGAGTGTCTTAGTTACTTTTCTCATTGCTAAGACAAAACACCCAACACACAATATTAAAAGAGAAAAGTTTATGACAGGTCACAGTTTGTAGAGGTTTTATCCCATAGTTGGCTGGCTCCAAAGACAGGTGACATGGCAGAAGGGCATCACAAAGGAGAAATGGTCCATGGCAAGCAACCAGGAGATAGTGAAGCAACAAGTAACAGCAGCAGCAGCAGCAGCAGCAGCAGCAGCAGCAGCAGCAGCAGCAGCAACAGCCTGTCTCTCTCTGTTATCTCTTTTAGGCTACCTGCACTTCTAGTGGTGCCACCAGCATATAGGGCGGACTTTCCCATTGTCCACACTCAGAATTATGCTAAAACAATCAATGGACTAATTTAGTAATTACACACTCTTAATGCCAACATCATACACCCAAGGTCCACCCAACTCTGAAAAGACCCACTTATGACTGTATGAGGCTTTGGGTCTCATCTAAATACAAGCCATAACATAGAGCTATAGGACTTATTTTTTGCTCTTCTGGGTTTCAGTCTTGTTTAGGACTGATTCCTTTCTATTCCCCTATTCCTTCATTTTGGCATGGGAATATCTACCCTAGACTATTGTACCTTGAGATTATGTAACTTGTTTTCCATAGCTAAAAGCTTGCTTTATATCTCAGAAGAGACTTGGGCTTTTGATAAATACTGGAACTGTTGAGACTTTGGGGGAAGAGATTATTGAATTTCCATGGATTAAGAAACTCTTGGATGTATTTGTGTTGTTTAATGAAGTGTAGCCTTGAGATTTATATATGGTCCTTCACCCATTGCTCTCTGATACTGTTCCCTTCCTCTGCTTCTCAGACTTCATGAACTAAACAGCTTTGCTTATGCCACACTATGAGAATTCTGCCTTGCAGCCTACTGACTATGGACTGAATGTCTTGAACCCATAACCTAAATTAGACCTTGCATTCTTTGAGTTGTGAGTGTTGGATATATTGTCTCAGTGATGGGAGGACTAACTAACATAATTAGAGATCACAACACTTGTTCAGTGCCTCAGTAAGTATTCCGAGTAAAGAAAATGGTTTTTCTTTTGGTCATGGTGACAGTGAAAAAGAAATGTTAAAATATTTAAATATAAACTTGTTGCAGCATCCCTTATCATTTAAAATTAATTACCTGGAACTGAGATACTAGTAAAAATCCATTTTGTTATGGTGGTCTGGTATAGGCTTGTATTAACCAGTATTACATGAAACCACTAACCTCAAATTATTAAAATATTCAAGTAAATGTATTGGTATTTTGCTATTCTAAAATAGATGATGGTTGGAATCCTGATGATTTTTATACTTAGTTTATTCATCTATATTCCCCTTGGATCCATGTAATGAAGTCATGTTTATGGCGTTATTATGGGGACCAAACTGGTCCAGCATTAACCCCTTCTTTGCCAATTGCTCCACTTTCCCACTGTTACCAGGCCTGCTTGGTGATCTTTCTCTTCTACTATAGCTTGTACTTCCCAGTTCAGAAATAATTTGAACCGTTTTAGCCTCAGGAGGAAGGAAATTTTCTTTTCCAGTGGGAATCTTTGTCAAGCAAAGGTATATAACCTGACACCTAAATGATCATTCTTCTTATTCTTCTTCTTTAAATCAAAGTGGCCTTTCTCTTTCAGTTGGGAAGTTTTCTTCTACTTTGGGCCTTATACTACTTTCCTCTGGGACTATGTAACCATGGTTTTACTTGTTTCACAATCTTGTTACCTCTTAACCCATGTGTGGTCAAATGTGTTCCCTCTGCTTCCCCCAAATGAGGCCTGCTTTTTTTTTTAAGGTTGTCAAGATTTATTTGTAGATTTTCTCCCAAGAGTTTTATAGTTTTACCTCTGACATTGAGGTCACTGGTACATTTTGAGTTACTTTTGCAGATGGTGTGGAGGGTTCCAGTTTGATTCTTTGTATGTATCATTTTGTTAGAGACTATTAGTTCCTCAATGAGTTGTTTTGACAGTGTTTTGAAGAGACCTAACTGACCATAAATGTAAGCATTTGTTTGTGGATCCTCAATTCTACTTCCTTGCCCTATCTATATGATTCTCCTTATGGTCAAACCATGCTCCCTTACTTACTGTAAGACCTGGCTTTTCTACATTCCTGCTGATGTATTCCTTACTACAATATTCCTGGAATGGGCCAACAGTCCCCAAGTTCCCTTCATCATATCTCTCTAAGACCATGGACAAGTAACTTAGCTGCCTTGTGCCTCAGTTTCTTTTTTTGGTAAAATAAAGAAAATGTCTACTTTGAAGTGTTGCTGTGAGGATTATAAATAAGTTCATATTTGAAAATAATGTAAAGCAGTGCATTGATCATAGGAAAGGACATTTAAAGGGTTAGGAATTAGAATTATCATTAAATTTCTGAGGTCTCAGAATTACCAAACCTGGAATTCTGTTTTGTGGTTCACATTCCACTGTGATTTTTATTACTCAAGCAACTATAAATGTTACTCTAAAATAGCCCTATTTTGGGGCACTAAGTTGACCATAAATGAGGGTCTTTTAAATGGCTGTATTAAAGGGACTTCATAGTAAAACTGTAAATATGCAGGTAAAATATATTATGTTTTTAAAAATGTGCCATTTGATTCTAAACATAAAAAGTAATCAATGTGTTTTTATAGTCTTAAAGATATCTTGGGCTAGCAATTGGAGTCATTCATAGTCTAATAGGTCCACAAACACATGAATGTTCTTATCTCTTAAAGAATATTTTCTCTATCTTCCCATATGCCATTTTGTATTTTCATATTTCTCAATTATTACTTCAACAAGTAATATGATGTAAAAAAAACATGCTATACCAATAAAATATGCTCAAATCTCCAACAAAATACTGCAAAGATCTTCTGATATTTAGAATAGAGGAACAGAGAATGAAAAAAATAAACTTACTTGCTTATATTATAACTATAAACAGATTAACCAGGATGCAATATAAATGCACATGAATTAAAGAGTACCCCTCCTTTTCTGTATCTATTAGTAACATACCTGAGTAGGTGTTGTATCAGTTTCCTAACACTGCTGTAGCAAATTATCACCATCTTAGTAGTTTACAAGTAATAAATATTTATTATCTTACAATTCTGGATGGCAGAAGTCTGTATTCTTTTTGGGATGCTATTGGCAAGAATCTATTTCCTCACTTTTCCTGACATCCAGAAACTTCTTGAATTAGTGTCCCATGGCTCCATTCCTCTGCCTTCAAAATCAGCAACATAATACCATCAACTCATTGTCTTTTATCCCACCCCCTTTCTCTACAACTTTGTAGTGTACCCTTTTCTATTATAAGGACCCTTGTAAATTCAATGGCTCAAGCAGATAATTCAGAATAACTTTCACAACTCAGGACTGTTAACTCAGGACAGTGTCACTCATAAAATGAAAAGTAGTATATTAATAGTTTCCAGGGATTAAGGCATGGATGCTCAAAGTTAAAGAAGGAAAGGTTTATTTCAGTTCACAGTTTATAGAGGCTTCAATCCATAGTCAGCTGTTTCCAAAGCAGGGTGTCATGGCAGAGGAGCATCAAAAAGGAAAAATAGTTTATGGTGCGGCAGGCATAAGCTAAAAAGCAACATCAGTAGCAGCAGTCTTCCTTTCTATTTTATCCTATCCTGGCTACCAGTGTTTTGAGTGCTGTCACCCAGAACTATGATAATTCTAATCAGTGGACTGATTTGTTTATTTATTTATTTATTTTTATTTAAAGAGAAAAAAAACAGAAAAAGGATAGAAATATTACAGAATTTCAAAAAAAGATAAACAGCAAGAAATCACTATTTAATAAATTATATTGTCCTTGTAGAAATAGTTTTTCCAGTTACAAAATTAAAGCACACAAAGTGGACACTCAAGCAATGAGAGTGCAAAGAGATCTGTTCAACAATCCAACAAGAACCTAGAAATATGGTCATCAATCCCACACATCTAAACATACACGCAGCTATATCTTTTATAACACTTCCTATTTCCTAGTTATTACAATGGCAATTATACATTTTTAGAATTTTATTTAAAGAGAAGAAAAAAAGCAAAATAGGAAAAAAGGGTAGCAACAACACAGAATTCTAAAAGAAAGAAAGAGAAAGAAAAGAAAAGAGAAAAAACACCACTAAGAAATCACTAGTTTATAAATTACATATCATCATCTTGGAGGTAGTTGTTCAAGTTACAAACTTAAAGGGTACATAGTAGACATTCAAACAATGAGACTGCAAACAGTTCTGCTCAAAGATCCAACAAAGATTCAGCAATATGGTCATCTACTTCACATACTCAAACATACATGCAGTTATGTCCCTTAGAGAAATTTCTTTTCCTCTCTTTTTTACAATAGCAATTACACATTTTGGATTTTATCACTCTTATAGTTCTTATCACTTTTTGCACTACAGACACTATGTGATATTTATAAATATGATTCTTATTTATTTCACTAATGAGGATAGTCTCAAGTTTTCTCCATTTACCTATGAAGGCCTCAAGATCATCCTTTTTTATAGCTGAGTAATATTCCATTGTATAAAAGTGCCATATCTTTTTCATCCACTCTGCAGTTGATGGGCATCTTTGTTGTTTCCAGGATTTAGGTATCACAAATTGTGCAGCTATGAACATGGGTGCACATATATCACTGTGATATGAACTTTTAAGTTCTTCGGGAAAATACCCAGGAGAGGGATAGCTGGATTGAATGGGGCTTCCAATCCTAGTCTTCTGAGAACTCTCCACATGGATTTCCATAATGATTGAGCCAGTATACATTCCCACCAAGAGGGTAGCAGTGTTCCTTTTTCCCTGCAGCCCTGCCAACCTTTGTTATCAGTTGATTTCTTGATGGCAGCTATTCTTTCCGGAGTAAGGTGGAATCTCAATGCTGTTTTGATTTCCATTTCTCGAATGACCAGTGATGGTGAACATTTCTTCATGTATTTATTTGCCATTTGTATATCTTTCTCTGAGAACTATGTGTTCATTTCAGATGCCCAGTTTTGCAGAGGGTCTTTGAATTTGGGGGGCTTGATGTTTTTCAATACTTTATATATTCTGGACACAAGTCCTTTGTCTGTGGGGTTGCTGGTTAAAATTTTTTCCCACTCTATTGGTTTTCTTTTCACTCTGTTGGTGATTTCCTTTGAAATTTTTCAATAATGTGAAATCCCATTTGTTGATTCTTTGAAGTGTTTCCCGTGCAGTTTGTGTTTGGTTCATGAATTCTCTGCCTACCCCTATGTCTCCAAGACTTCTATCTACCTTGTCTTCCAGTAGATTTAGTGTTTCTGTTTTAATATTGAGGTCTTTGATCCAGTTAGACTTTAGTTTTGTGCATGGTGATATGCATGGATCTAGTTTCAGTTTTTGGCATGTAGAGAGCCAATTTTTCCAACACCATTTATTAAAGAGACTATCCTTCTTCCAGTGGACATATTTAGCCCCTTTGTCAAATGTCAGATGGCTGAGTGTCTTTGTAGTTGTGCTTACATCTTCTAATCTGTTCCATTCATCCTCAGGTCTATTTCTTTGCCAGTACCAAGCTGATTTTACCACTGTGGCTTTATAGTATTGTTTCAAGTCAGGAATTGAGATGCCTCCTGCCTTGCTTTTGTTGCCTAGAATTTCCTTTGCTATTCTAGGTTTCTTCTATTTCCAAATGAATTTTAGTAGTGTGTTCTCTAGATCTGTGAGTTTTGTCCATAGTATTTTCATTGGGATTGCGTTAAGTCTGTGAGTAGAGATTTTCAAAGTAGGTATTCATGATCTTTTGAATTTCCATGGGATCTGTAGTAATTTCTCCCTTTTCAGTCTTTATTGCATGAATTTGGGTTTTTTTTTCTTTCTTTCTCTTGATAAGGTTAGCTAGGGGTTTGCCAATTTTGTTGATTCTCTTTGATTCATTAATTCTTTGTATTTTTTTTAGTTTCAATTGCATTGATTTCTGCTCTAATTTTTACTATTTCCTCTCTTCTATGAGCTTTGGGTTTAGCTTGCTCTTCTTTTTCTAGAACTTGAGATGGAGCATTAGGTTGTTTATTTGTGCTTGTTCTGTTTTCTTGATATGACAGTTTATTGCTATGTATTTCCTTCTTAAGACTGCCTTCATTGCATCCCACAGATTACAGTATGTTGTTTCTATATTTTCATTGAATTGTACGTATAGTTTTATTTCTTCTTTAATTTCATCTGTAGCCCACTGATTGTTCAAAAGGCTGTTATTTAATTTCCATGTATTTATGCAGGTTTTAAAACTTCTTTTGCCATTAATTTCCAATTTCAGTGCATTATGGTCAGATATGGTATGATTTCAGTAACTTTGCATTTACTTAAGAATGTTTTATGGTATAATATACAGTCTATTTTGGAGAATGTCCCATGTGCAGCTGAGAAGAATGTGTATTCTGATGTGGTTTGGTGGAACACTCTGTAATCATCTACTAAGTCCAATTGCTCACAGGTATGATTCAGTTCTGTTATTTCTTTGATGACTTTTTGTCTAGTTGATCTATCTCTTTGTGACAATGGGCTGTTAAGATCTCCTGTTATAATTGTGTTCTTGTGTATTTGGTTTTTCATGTCCATTTTATCTGTCTTGTATAGTTGTGTGCTCCTGTATTTGGCGCATATATATTTATAATTGTTTGTTCTTCCTCTTGAATTTTACCACTAACAAGTATGTAGTGACCTTCTCTATCTCTTTTAATCATTTTAGGTTTGAAGTTCACATTGTCTGCAAATAGAATAGCTACCCCTGCTTTTTTCTGGGTTCCTGTTGCATGGAATACTGTTTTCCATCCTTTGACTTTTAATCTAAGAGTTTCCTTTTGGTTTCGATGTGTTTCTTGTATACAGCATATTGTGGGGTCCTGTTTCTTGATCCATTTTGTCAATCTACTTCTTTTTATAGGTGAGTTGAGGCCATTTATATTTATGGATAGCACTGATATGTACTGGCTCGACATTGCCATGTTATGTTCCAGTTGTTTTTTACTGCTTTTCCTCTTAATTGCTTCTCCTACCTGGTAGTTTCTTTCTGTTGTTGTTTTGGGGATTGTGGTCATTTTTATCTCTGTCTAGTATGTCTTTCAGTACTCTTTCTAGGGTTGGTTTGGTGGACATGAATTTCTTCAGTTTTTCTTTGTCATGGAATCATCTTGTTTCTCCATTAAATTTGAATGAAAGTTTTGCTGGGTACATCAGTCTAGGTTGAAGGTTGTTTTCTTTCAGGGCTTGAAATACCTCACTCCAAGCTGTTCTTGACCTGAGGGTTTGTGCTGAGAAGTCTGCCATGATTCTCATGGGCTTTCCTTAATAGGTGAGTTGTGTCTTTTTTGTAACAGCTTTTAATATTCTGTTTTTATGCTGTATGTCTGAGATCTTAATTATTATGTGTCTGGGTGTGGATTTATGTTGATTGTGAGTGTTTGGTGTTCTATATGCCTCCCTTATCTGCATATTAGATTCTTTCCCCATGTTTGGGAAATTTTCTGCTATTATTGCTGTAAATATTTTATGTATGTCATTTGCCTGGACTCCTGTATCTTCACTAATACCCATTATTCTTAGATTGTTGATCTTTACATCTTCGTGAAGCTTTTGGATTGTCATTTCATGCTGCTTTGTTATTTTTAAATGTTCTATCCTTTCCTGATCACTAAGTGTGATCCTATTCTCAAGGTCTGAAATCTTATCCTCAGCTTCCTTTAGGCAGTTTTGCATGCTTTTTATAGAATTTTTTGTTTCTTGGATGTCTCTTTGAGTTTGTTTCATGAATTCTACTTGTTTTATATATTGTTCATTCAAAGTTTCAATCAGTTTCCCATGCTCATGTACTTTTTTCTCTAGTTCTTCTTTAGCTGCATTCAACAACTCCTTTACATGGGAGAGTACTTCTAATTTGATTTCCTCTATAGCCTGATGCAGTTGTTTTTTTATTTCACTCACTATCTTTTCATAGATTCCTGGTGTGTTACTTTTGGGGTCCTCTATTTCAGTGTCTCCTGTACTTGCTTCTGGTGAACTGTATGTTTGAGACTGCATTTTGCTTTTTCATTTTGTCATTTTCACTCTGCCTGGTGTTTTCTATGTGTAGGAGGGGATCACACACACTCTTTTCAGACTCACCAAGATCTTACAGTTAGTTGGAGGGGGTTTTACTGCTGGTCCTATTTATCCACTGTACACTGTACACGGGCATACTCATCACACTGATACAGTTAATCTGCTGTAGTCCAAGGTTTGCTGCCTGGGAGCAAATTTACAATTTTTTTCACACTGACTGGAGCCTGCTGAGGTCTTCTGATGTTCCAGGTGGTAGGGCAGGCCCAGCAGAGGCAGTCCAATACAGTTTTCAGTCTCGGTTGGGCTTCTAAGATGTTCCAGGTGGCAGGATGCATCCACAGGGGAGGTTTCAGGCAGCTTCAGCCTGAGGCGGGTTTCTGCTATGTTCCTAGTAGCAGGGCGGGCCCTCGGGGGAGGTTCCAGGCAGCTTATGCCTGATGCCCAGTGGACTAATTTAGTACTATGCACCCTTAATCCCCATATCACACAACCTCTATCCAGCCAGCTTTGAAAAGCCCCACCTATGAGTACATGAGGCTTCGGTGAGGCCACATCTAGGTACAAGCCATAACCTGCTGATAGTAACTGTGATGAATTCCAACCAGTTATTATGGTCTTTTTACCCCCTCTCCTCATAAAACTTTTCATACATTTAGACAAGTTCAATAGCTTTTAGTGTTTTCTTAAATGACCAGAATATTTTGGAATTTTGAGAGGAAGGATTTAATGAGGAAGGCAACAGCACACTCAATGTCCTGTGTCTGTCCTTGACAGCTACATGAAAAAAACAAAATTTAGCTGTGAAAATACATCAGCAAAGAATTGCTCAATGCCAAATGATGACAAGAGTTTTTGAAACCATTTAAGAAAAATGTATGATTTGGACTTTATTATTCTGGAGAAACAGTTAAGTAATGTGTGAGTCCAAATTAGCACATGCAATGAGAGAGAGAGAGAGGGAGAGAGAGAGAGAGAGAGAGAGAGAGAGAGAGAGAGAGAGAGAGAGAGAGAGAGAGA